>JAYRBW010080017.1:0-16855 GCA_036023295.1 Invenusta paracnida | reverse complement strand
CCCCCCCCCCCCCCCCCAGAGCGCAACATTAAGGGGCCACTGCCCCCCTCCCCCCTCTTCCTACGTCTATGCATCATTGTTGACGTAAGCATAGAGTAATAATACCAAGAGAATTCACTCGGTCAAAAAAGCGTAAATATCTTTGTTTAAATATTCAGAGTTCGCCATTTTATATTCCCACCAATGCCATGGTATTTTACGTTCTAAAACAGTATAAAAGATAGATTTTCAAACGGGAAAATGTAGGTACATGATATAAAATATAGAAATGTGCGCTTGAATTAGAGCTATAATAATATTTAATGTATGGGAGTATAGCTGGAATAATAAAAACAGTTTTTCGATAACGGCAAATAACTAGTTTTGCCTACTTTTAAACTGTAGAAATACGAAATAAACGGCTCGTATATACAATATAGGCTATAATGCATGCCAAATAATGTAGGCAAAACTAGTTATTTGCCGCTATCGAATTTTTTATTATTTTTTAAGCTATACTCATATAAATTAAATATTATTGTAGCTGACATTCTGACGCACATTTTTGTATTTTTGGTGCAGTTTCAAAATGGTGGATTTTCCGCTTGAATCAGAAGAGTGAGCCTTCTTTAGAATCCTATATTCTTTAGTCATTATAATGTGGATCAAACATTTATGGTTTTATACGATGTTATTATTACTATACTAGCATATAATTATTTGAACTATTTTCGTTTTGATTTGAGTTACTTATTTAAATTTTACTGAAATGGATTTTTATTAAAAATATACAACTAAACTTTTTTGGAAATAAAGTAGTATGTTACCTTAAATCAAGGAGGCAATTTTTAGAGCATTTTAAAAACCAAATTCGAAATCTACATGGTTGAATTACCTTGTCTGTAAATTTTGATAGACATATATATTCAAATGCGTTTAATGAATTCTCTTGGTATTATTACTCAATGGTTGTAAGTATACTTACAAAATACGATTCAAAATATTAAAATAACTTTAAAAATATTGTTTTAATTGAAGAGCTAGAAATCTTTATCTTTACTAATTAAATATATTGTGATCATTGTCAATTTTCTTAGAAACAATTAATAATAGTATTTGATTAATAATACATGAAATAATGTAACCGAAGTAGTATATATTTCCAATTTTAAAATCTAGATACGATATTATTACAAAAATAAATATAAAAATGAAATACCTAGTGATTAACTTATTGATTATTTTCTCTAATATAATTCCAATTCTTGCCTTCTATCTCTCAGCGCCTCCATCAGCTGGTCTTCTCAGAGCCAGCTATGCAGCCGGATTCGCAGAATGTGCTCGGCAAGTGGCCCGCACATTGGCGCACCTGGATGCCCCTCAGAGCCTTCGTCGACGTCTCTCCCTTCACCTACAGGCCAACTCCACCACCGCTCTCCTCTCCGCCGCTTCTGACTTCTTGGCAGTCTCCTCCGCCGCTACCGCTCGACCTCCACTTGGTCTGGCTCAGAGGCACCTGCAACAGACTTCAGCACCACTTCCATCTCAATCACCCCGCTTTGTTCCCGCTCTTTATCCCAAAGGTGTCAACCAAGAAGACCAGCAGCTTCTCTTTGCAGTTTCACATCATTCTGATCTTTGGCGGCCCTTTGAGTGAACTTTTAACGTGCCATAGTTTACTGTCGTTTTTTTATAATTATATATATAAAGATTATGTATTGTGAGTTTTACTACTCATTATAAATGCCAGTAGTATATTAGTTATAATTTGTATTATTAGTACACATTTATTCCTTTTTTTATATATACACTACTTCAGGAATCGCTTAAAATTATTTGTGTAATTTTTTTAAATTAATGTATATTATTATATTTTGTACATAATTTTATTTTATTATCTATATGCATATATTTTTTTTTCAAGTTGTATATAGGTTAAGATATTCTTTTTTTTAAATGTAACGCTGTATATAACTTCAAATATATTTATATTTATTAACATATTATAGTTTTTCTAGTCTAGTCAATTATTCACAGAATTAACTTTGAAGCGTATTAATTTAATTTATACACTAATGAATTTGCAAAGCAGAATGGAACAATGTAATCTAAATAAAATATTAAATGTCCTATATTTTTCTAAATTTTAAAATAGACGGCTGAGTACTATAACTATCTTTTATTAATAAAACAAAATTTTAAAATACTTACATTTTTTCTTTTACCCCTTTTCTATAGATAACTTTAAACGTTTTAGTAGGAATGTTTACAAATAAAAAATATGGGAGATTATCTTTAATGTTTAAGATTACAAAATATTATCAATTAGAAAGTAATTTAAGCAATATTATTATATAAATAGCAGAATTTATACATTTAATTATGTAGATTTTATATTATTATTATTGGGAAACAATTTTATTAATTTCCCTATTTATTATGAAACATACTATGGCCAAAGCTGAGGTATAGACAATGATATATAGGGCCATAAAGAATTGTTTAAATACTAAATATAACAAGATCTTTTAAAACATGCGCATGAATTGGTTTCAGCTATTTGCATATACTCGTATTATACGTTAATTATATATTATGCACATAAATGTTTATATGTTTATAGCTTGAATAATTTACTTTTGAATACATTTTTAGATTAAGTAACTTTAAATTCTTGTTATTCTTTCCTTATAGCAGTTTTAATAACTTAATTTGAAACTTAAAACATTTAATAGTCAGATACAAAATATATACATTTTAACTGTAGATATATGTATGATATATTTCACAGATTTCTTTGTTTATCTATTGAAAAGTTATTTGTTATTGGAATAGGTAAAATTATGCGAAATATTTTTATTCAAAAAGTTACCTAAATAATAAATATAACTATGTACAATATAATAGAACTCTAGATTTACATGCAATTACTCAATTTTAGTTTTTTTAAACTGAAGATTTTCTACATGTTTAATTTTATTTTCAAATAATTTTTCAGTTTACCTACTATATAGGTATACTATGTACATAATATTTTTATTTTAGTTCATTGCATATAAAAACAACTGGATTAAAGTTGCAATGAATATTCCAATATATATTTATAAGCTTTTCCATTAGAAGAATTAAATGATCACAGGTAATTTAACAATATTTTAAGTTTCTGACTGGTACTGATTTTAGCCGTGTCTCTAAAAATTACCTACCAATGACTGCATAGCATGAACAATCGAAATTTAAAAAAATATTGCACTTATTAAATTCTTACAAACCAGTGATATTTAACAGAAGTAGACTATGTATATTAATTAATGTTCTGAAATACACAAATAATTGTGATTATGGTATAAAATTGCTTGTATAAAAAACCAATTAAAACGCTTTAATGGTGATAGAACAACAGTTATTAAGTAACTATTTACATAGCCAGGTATACCTAGGTACCTAACATTTTGAAAATGTAGGTAATAATTAAGCCTATTGTCTATAGGTCTAGAATTTCAAGGATATTCAGCATTTTAAGATAAAATTTACACATCTCCAATTTACACATAAAATATCTAGTGCATGGGATAAGGACAACAATATCAAATAGTTTCCCAGATTATTCACTTTTGATTGGCTAAAAACATTTCAACCTTTCAGCAGCGCTGTTTTCAGATTTAAAGACAACAATTTACTTTCATTTTTCATATACATATATCGAGGTATATGTTGTCTCTTCTCTTGTCATACTCAAGAGATATTTGTTACTATTAATAAATATCCTTCCAACCGTCTACCTCAGACAGACAGACAGTTAATACATTATCCTTATCTGAAGGCGCGTTAGTAATAATTGTTTGCAGGTATATCTATTCATTCAAAGAACACATTATATTTGAATTTTACATGATCGTGTCATACATCTACAACTACACGCATATATTACGTCATCTCTTACGCAGTGAACTGGTTGTGTCGGCTTGATATATAATATAGTGTTTGATGCGTAGACAGACATTATTGATTTGTATATTGATCGTGTGAAGATAATTAGGTATGCGTGGCGTGTCAGTTTCATATCAAACTTCAGGCGGGGGTGTTGGGTGTCAGCAGAGCTCTTCAGGAATGACGAATAACAGCGCGTATGCGGATCACCAACCGACTAATCCGATTGTGCGCCACTTTATGATCAAGGCACAGACCGGTAGCGCTGGTCCTGAGATGTTGTGGAAGATTTACGATGCAGTGAAGTTGGACGATAATAAGGTGAGCCAGACTTCTGTCGGGAATATGGAAATTCGATGACTTATTTCCTTGTATTGCAAAATTAAAAAAAAAATGTTAAGGACGGTTTTGATTGGATATACTTTTTAGACTATACCTATAATTTATAATTATATAATTTTAGTTATTAATTTTAAATGAAATACGGCAGACCTGACTGATTCAGTCTATATTGCCATCTTTTTATACTTGTAAATCGACAGAATTTGCCTAAATATATCGGAAACGGATACATTTAAGTACAATTAAATATGGATAAGGATAGGGCTTAAGTAATTATCAAATATTTAAAAGATTGCTTCAATTAATAAAGGAATATGTACAATGAAAGTTTAATTGTAATTAGAGTTAAACAATAACATTTGTTTTCTGTGACTTATTCTTTAGTTGGTATAATTATATATAATAGCCAGTAATTAGAACAAAAATAATTTAATGAGATTAAAACTTACCATTTGGAAGTCATTTAATTGATAGAACAAATTTTGTATTTACAAAAGTGTTGCAGAATATTTTATGACAAATTTATTTATTTACTTTCAAAAGCATATTGTAGGTACTTTATTTTGAGCTAAATGTTGCCCTTTCAACTGTTTATTTGTTGAATATGATAACCAATCAATTTTAATAATATATTTTGTAAAAAATTACGCTAAAATTAAAAATTTATTTAGCTAAACTTATTTTTTAATACCTAAGCGTTAACTTGTATACTCTCGTTCACTTTCAAATATGCCCCCACACATATATATAATTAGCATTTGACATTTAGCATTGATTAGTTTTAAATGTAGCATGTTTTTGAAGCATGAAGTATAGATCCTAATTAAAAAACGAAATTTCATAGCTTTTACAAGGAATGGTAAATATTTCTATATTTAAAATGTTGAGTAATATCGATTAGGTATTATTTACAACTTATATGTAGGTACACTTCATGAAAAGAGATTTTTATTTACAATATCTGCCTAATAACTCAATATTGATTATATACAAGCATAATAAGTAATAATAACATATCATTAATATACACTAATTCTTCAAATATTCATATTATTTGCCACCGACATTCACACACTCTACGAATTGTGAATAGACACCGTTTTGTGCGAACTTTTTGTATATTTATATGAGAGGCTGTAAATGAGACTATTAAATGATCGAGTGAAGGTTTATCTGCGCAGAACATGACTTGACGCATCGAAAAAATTAAATAATATGAAATTTTAGGAAACAATTCATGTCGAAAGTGGAGCGTGTGGCGCGGGGCCAAGCGTAAAAATAAATAATGAATAAGATTTAATATTATTCAGCATTTTGACGCACACCGCCGCTTCATGCGCATTTATTGTAGATAGGCCTTAAGTCTACAAATACGATCAATACTAAATTCGGATTTCCTATTTTAGGTTTTAGAGATATGTTCGTTTATACTTCAATTCAGTATATGAAAACATGAAAGGCATATTATATATATCTTGATAATATTAGATTCTTTGACTTTGTCACACATTTACTTTATTATAATATCGTTTTGATGTGTCAGTGTTTGACATCATTTGGTGAAGGTATGTCTTGTATAAAAATCCTATAAATAAGGGGTTGGATTGTTGGATAAATTGAGGATTATATTGCATTACACATGTTTGTATATTCTTACATGGAGGCATATTTAAAATGATCTTACATTTATATTTCAAATCAATATGAAATCTTTTTATGTTTTAATGAAAATAGAAAAGATTTATTTTGATAAATGATATCTATTTTATATCTATTTAGATATTTATGAGAGATATAACTAATATTCTAAATATTTGTGTTATATCTATTGTTCAGTATGTATTAATTTGAATTCATATTACTTACTTTTAATATCTACCAATTAGTAGAGAATAATGTAATTTACATACATTTCATTTCAAAGCTTAAGCAAAATATATATATTTTTAATTATTTGTTCTCTATGATAATGAACATTTGCTATCAGTTATGATCAGATACGAACGTGAATGAAAAAAAAATTGATTGTAATATTGTTTAATTAACGATGTACTTAATGAATAAAAACTTTGACAAATAAGCTATTTTGTTATATAGGTACATATATGTATGTTGTAATTTATTAAGAGAATTTATGTTATTTTGTTAACCTGTATACGAAATAGTAAAATATACAAAATTATATTTGAAATTAAATGAAGAATATATTTTAATTCAAAGAAATTATATCCATATTAATAGTTTTGTATTACTTTATGCAAGCTGTGCCTATTAAAATTAAAATTAATTTTGTATCCAGTTTTATTTCGTGCATGTTTGATTTTTTAAATGTTGAATAGTATTATACACATCTTCAAACTCATTAATAAATTGCATAAAATAATGCGTTAGATCTTAAGCAGAAATTTATTCATACGTTTTACTTATAAAAAACTCCATATTATTTAACAGATAACAAATATTCCAATAACATTTGAACTGATTTTATAGGTTTTGTATTTAAAACGTAATTACATATAATTAGCCAATTTATCTTTTCGTAAACCAAATAATATTTAGAAGAAAATTCCATTTCTTTCCTGTTATTTTTCAAGTTTGATCCTTGAAACTTTTTATTAAGATATATAATAGGCGCTTTACAAAAATATAAAAATATATGTAAATATTATTTGTAAATTTTCTTTCTCCAAGTTATATGTGTAATATGTATTATATGTATATGTGATTTAAGTTATCAATTTAATTAAAGTTTTAATTACTATTGTTCACTCATGTTTTTTGTCGCAGATATCTTCTAGAATTATTATAAATATAATTAGCAATTTTTTATTTTGTTTAAGCTATAATACATCTTCTTGAACATCTGAAAGTTTTATCAGAAGTATCTTATCTTTGTAATAATGATAAAATTGCTAATATGGGCTAAAAAAATACTATTATCAAAATGTGGGAAGGGATATTATTATATGAAACAAAAGATATATACTCTCAAGTAAATAGAAATATAATAAATAGTTTATAAAATATATATAAAATGTTAAAATAGTTTAGCTTATTGTTTACAGGCGAGAATATATATTTTACTCTTATTATTAAATCTGGCTTCTAAAAATCATTTAGATTTACCATTGAAATATTTACTTTATAAATGTTTAAAAAATTCAGCATAGAGTATCTAAGAAAATTTATTTTATAAGTTGATTTTATTCAAGCTATTGATAAATCTTACATTTACAAATTTGTGTAAGTAAATTACTTAGAATTATTATAACTTATTAATTAGTGATAGCAATTAAATATATAAAATGTAATGAATATTATAGTTGTATATGCTTCGTGAATTGATTAAAATTTGTAAAATAACAATAGTTGTATTTCATCTGCCAAAAATAATTACTTCTATTTTTTGCATAAATAACCTTAATCATACTTTTTAAATACTTTTTAATAATACAAGAACAAATTTGTTGCAAGATCATTAAATATAGTGTAAAACTGCAATTGAAATAGAAATAAATTATGTCATATTTACGGAAAGTTTGTTTTATACTTCAACTATTTCTACCAAAGTTATCATTTATATTTGCTTTGTATTTCAAAACGTGTATAATGATTATATATTGAATTATAATGATTTTGATGATTAAATAAAATATTTTGATGACTAAATTCGATAAATATTTATATTTCTTTATATTTACCTAACATACATGTAAATATTTCTAAATTAAATATTGATCGATTACCCCATAAATCAACAGAATATAGTTGCAGGATGTCATAATTTTTATTAATTAGATCAATGAATAAAAAACACAAATTGTAGTTCCTACGATTTACCTAAAATTCCTTAAAAATCAAAATTTTCTTAAACTTCAATTTTACCTTTACTTTGATATTTTAATATTGTTTGTCAAATTTAAAGGTTTTATGACATACACTGTAACTAATTAATTTTTTCAACATTTCTGATAAATAAAATTAATCAGCTGTTACTTAAATTAAATTCGATATTGTAAATATTTGTAATTAATTTGAATTACATTTTCATATATCAAAATTATCGATTATGATATGATAAACAATATTATGCTATTATATATAAAAACTATAAGAGTTTATCTTTCATGTAAAACCTATCAATAGATAATAGGTAAAACTATTAATTCAATTGCTTGTGATATATTTAAAAAATATTTTAACAATTATGTTAAAGAACAAGAAAATGAACATTATAGCGTTTCTATGTTGAGTGATTGTTACTATGGAAGTTAGGATTACCTCTTTTATAGAAGTTTATAAACTTTCCATTTCTTTTCATTAAGGGGAAGTTGTTTATAGATGTATTTCCGTTAAAATATTTAATTCATGTATGTAGGTTATAGTTAGATATGCCATCTTCTATAAAAATATATGTACTTTCAGAAAAGTTTTTTCTTATTGACGTATATGGAGTTCAGGAAGTAAACGTTTAAATCCATCTTATATATTTTATGCCATAAAGGGAAAATTCATGTTATAGATTTAATTGTAACGTATCCTTACCCGTGGAATCGATACGTTAATCTGAACAAACTTTATTTTATTTCTTAATTCTTGATGGGAGTTAACTTACCAAAAAATCTCTTGTACTATTCTTTTTAAGAAAGTTACACATATTTTTATTTAAAAAAAAAATGGTACTTAACATGTACTTATTTCAGGCAGTATAGCTTAGCAATTAATGCGCGAATAAATTTCAATTCAATGTAAGGTTTCTCAAAATAGGTTATCGTTATCTTGGTTAAAGTATTTACTTAGAACATATTTGGAAATAAGAATGCAATAAATAATTTTGAAGCCTTTTATTAATTACCTACAGTAAACATGATAGTAATGAATACACCGAACAATCACACGGCGTAAATCATAACGATTAAATGTGCTTGTATATAGGTTTCAAAGAAGGAGAATCAAAATGATATCAAGTTTATATTATTATAATATTAATGTACATACGCTTGTCAATTATCTCCCTAGGCATATATTTACTATTCACATATAATTCAAATAAAATTAATATCTAATATCCATATATTGATTTTTCATTTAAAGACATTTAGATATTTAACTCTAGTTTTGAACATGTTATTATTTTAAATTCTGGTAAGGCTTAATTTGACTAAAAACCTTAGCCTTAACTTTAGCTATAGGTACATATACATACATTATATTGAGAATCTTTAATAGAGGAGTAGTTAGCATTATCTACCATTAACAGCTATTGTGAACATATAACAGTCAACTACTCTTGAGACAAAAAATATTATTACTATTATTCCTTGATTAATTATATATTGATTAATTATATTTTTGTATAAAATAAAAATCATAAATAAAAAAAAAAAAAATATATATATATGTAATATGAATTTGATAGATATTTGGTATTAATGCTATATATAAATTTATGTAATGCTTATGTATTTATATAGATTGATATATGACATATTATTAAGTTATAATGACTTATAAGTTAAATATATATATATTTATGATACAAAATTGAGTAACTGTAATAAAACAGTTTTTCTTAATATGTATATATTTGAATTATACTTGACATGAGCGCGCTATTAAAAATAATTGTTTATAACATACATATATTACATATTATCGCAGTAAAATGTGTTGTGATTACGGTGCAATTACATACATATAGTAGGTGGGATTACATTCATGCCAGTATTTCTATTCTGCCTTGTAATTATCTTTAGTTTTTTTCTTAACAGGAGAAAGAGTAGAGATAGATTTCCAACATTTAATTAAAAAATCACAGTTATCAGCAACCGCATGTATTTATACATGTAGAGTCTTTTATGCATTACGATATACAGTGTTTAAATTATATAATATAAAAAAATACAAAGTTAAATTTATTATACAGATAGGCTGAAAATCTTGATATGTAATGTTATCGCTTGTGTTTTGAATTATAATCTCGCTTTTGCAGGCTGTATAATAGAATATTATTAGATAATTAGAGCTATTATATATATGATACTTTATGATGGTGTATTAATTACAGTGTTTAAAAAATGGTTATTTGAAGATCATACTATATATAGTTATATTTAGAATAATAATGATGATACTCGTAAATCTAGAGTTTATTTTTATATTTAAAATTAGGCGTTACAGTTTTTTTTACTTCCATTTTATAATGTGCATAAATAATAACACTAGATTTCATGCATGAATTAATTTTCATTGCATTTTTATAGCTATTCAAACATTCTTCAAAAGATTCTAAAATGTCTACGATATATAGAATTCAGTTATTTATAACTGCATGCTGTAATTGTTAATCCTCCGAGAATTGTATTGCGTACTTAGAACGTGGAAGAATGTTTTAAATGCCTAGCCTATGTTCATGAATGAACAGGTTTATTTGCTTCTCACTCTATAGTCTGCATTTAAATAAAATTGTACCTATTTATTCTTGTCGCATATAACTTTTTTCTTTATAGCAGTCCGTTGTTTGTCACCAAAGAAGTAATTCTACGAAAAATAGAAACAACTCACGCAAACGAAGTCATTTCCGTAAACATGACAATAATTCTGGCCATTCATTCAATATTTCTAATAAATTAACATTTTGGATACTTATCTGATAAGGTTTATTCCTGGATTCTTGAAACTATCATTAAATTTGACACATTGATACAGATTAAAATATACAGACACATATACAAATAGATTAAAATACATTATAGTATACAGTTTTTTATGTCTATTTAGTATAAATTTCAGTTTATTAATTAATTATCGAATTACAATTTTGGTCAATTTGTAAATTATTTGTTTAAATATACACTTATAATAAAGAAAAGGAATACGCAGAAACAATTAGTGTAATTTTGAAGAAAGAATTGTAAATTGATGAATTCATACTACTTATTTATATTACTGCAAAAGATAAGGTGAGCTGATCAACCCACTGTATTGACATTTCTGTTTCTCGTTTGGTCTCCTTAGCAGTTTACACCCATCATAGTGTTACAAATGTATTAGCAGAGTACCTATCAGTAATTTATTGCAAATAGAAAACTAAATTTACACACTGTATAAAGATAAAGATATAGCTGATAAATAAACTAAACACATGGACTTGCAGTTAACTTGAGATGGTGAGACCTCTGTCTGAGACCTCTATAATGTATGTTGGTTCAGCCAAATATAAAATATAAGAAAATGCGTGAAAGTTTAGTATATTTATGAAAGAAGAATTATATATCGGTTATTTCATATTACAAACGTGTATTGCTAAATGTGGCTTACAAAACTTCATTTGCAATAAATCAGTGGTATGTTGATATTGTATTGGACAATATACGTGGGGTATGGGCTGCTGAAGTGACCTAAGAAGTTCGAAATAGCACTGTCGAGCTATCCCCGTACTGCTAGTAATATACGTTAGCAGTACAACATCATTCATTTTTTATTATTCTTTCATAATTCTACGTTGATAATGTTAAGGACAATGAAAGATCGGAAGAGGTGGAAAACCATGGTCAGACTTTTTGTGATCGTTTCTTTAAATAAACGTTTCATATTATAGAAATCAAGATCAAGACAATAGAACACATTTAAAATTATTTGAGATGTTATATATAAACTTTGTAAATATAATATTGTTATAATAACTGTATAATACTATATGTATGTAAGATATCTATATTATTATATTATAGCTATTATATTTTTTCAAGAGTGTATTAAATATTGTAAAAGATTAAATTATACGCTTAAAATAAATAAAAACTAATACATTGAAAAATTATAACAACAGTAGATATATTCAGTAAATAGTCAATACACAGATGAACCGTTGCATATATAGTTAAGGTGAAAAGTTACGTGTAGAGTTCTTACTTTAATAAATAATTCTTTTAATACACTTACTAATTATTTAGATATGTTCATATAACTAAGCACTTATTAGTACCTTTTATTGATAATTATTATTATTTTAATTTTAATTTCATACGAAATGGAAATAGATTATATAGTAGGTATTGAAATTCTATCAAGAGAATTGTAATGAAAGTAACACAATTTTATCCGTTTTAGTAAATTAGATATTTTGTCGTGTATCTATATAATGTTTCCATCTTTGATAAGTCAATATTATCTAATAATTTGAAATTGTTTTCTGTAAATTTTATGACAACTACATCATTATTATGTTACAAAAAATAGTATACATGTAGTATGTATATTTGAAAATGCTTAAAAGAACTCATAACATGTAAACATTGTGAAAAACAAACAGGTAAAATATAAAGAAATAAAGTTTTTTTTTTTTTATTGTTTAAAAATGTTGTTTATTGAAATCGAATATAGTAAAAACAGTTAATTAATGAATGGCGCTTCAACCTTTCAATTTTTAAATATAATTAACGCGAAACTTTTTTATGAAGACAGAAGTAAAACTTACAAATAATTTATTATTCTATTTTAGGTTATTCTTTGAGTAAATAGTCTCTCGAAATAAAAAACTTTTAAGATCCGATTTATGCATCATAACTAATCTCTTAGAGAATATTAATAAGTAAATACGAATCCTTTTATAATCTATCTCAAATAATTTATGCATAAGAATTTTCGTGCATAGTCTAATAAAGAATTATGTGTGTAAAACTGCTCTGCTATTTATACTTAAAAGAAGATACTATTTATTAATGAGTAATTATAAAAACTTATAATGCATTTTATTATTGATGTACTCACTAATAATATTACAACATACATATGTTAAAGCATATAAACAAGTAAAAAGATAGGAGGTATATTTGCACTGGATAAATATTGATGTTTACTCAGTGACATTCTATTTACAACCAACAACGTACGTCATTGTCTCCGTACTGTATTTCTACTCCACAACGATAATAATCAATACATTTGAAAAAAGGACTCCAAGAACTGTTTCGGATTTCGTAATAAGGAGAGTAGATTTATGTATTTAAAAAGTATATAAAGAGTACCAAATATCAATGGCATACATTTTTATTTAGTTAAAATTTAACAATGTTTGCTGGTATTATTATTACCTCATCAAATATAATACATATTAGAATAATAACATGTTTGATTAAATGAAAATAATGACAATGAAAATATTAATATTTACTAAATGTTTATAATACTTTTTGAACATACAATTTTTTAGACTATAAATACAAAAGAGTGAAACCTTTTGTGATAATTGCATTCAATGTCTTTTTATATAACATTTATTATTACTGAAAATACTTCAATTGATATAATACTGTATGTAAACTTTATTTATCGTCTGCCTTCCTGTAATGTATATTTGGATGTTTGTCTAAAGGAATTCACTTATTATAAAACAAATTATTAAATTTGCAATGTAGTCAGTTAAAATGTAGTCAATGTATATAAAATCAAAATTAAATCCAAATAGATCTATTAAACATTATATAAAGTAAATCTTTTACATCTATTTGGCTAATTGAAAGTCTAATTTTTGAAGAAAAAAATGTAGTCATGTATTGGAGATAAAGTTTGATAGATTCTCAGAAACAGGTTTATGTTAATTATTTCAGTAATTTTATATATAAATGTTGTTAATAAATATTTATAACAACAATTATATTATTTATAAAATGAATATCTATATTTGTCCATATATAAAGTTTTAAATATATACAGCTAAGCTTAAAGTTAGTTAGTGGTTTATTTTTGTCACGAATAGAAGCCACTTTTATCGAGCTGATGTCTATTACTGGCTGGGCTGATTTCGCTTGTGTTCATGAGGCTGAGTGTGCGTGAAATATCGGTTAACTAATTTCTTTCTAATATGATCTCATTAAAACATTGGGTACCAATTTAATAGATTTGATATTTGTATACAATTATTTTACATCGTTTGTGCAAATTTAAATTATTCATCAATCTCTCACTATTTTGTTTAAAAATCAATTTTGATAAATACATTAAAATTTCAAGTTATTATATAGGTATTTAACGTGTTTATTGTATTGTACTTAATGAATTCATTCTGTGACCATAGTAATTATATCTATGCATATCTTACCGTATATAATTATCGTTCGAAATTTGTATTCAGTCCAATATGTGTATGGACATATTGTGGTAATATTCCCGTTTGAATATATACATATGTATAGGTATAATACATTATATTATTTTCTCAAATACATTTATAGTTTGTATAGAAATACAATAAATACAACTAACAAAACTAATAAATGTGAATACAGATCAAATTGAGAAGAGATATCTAGAGATTATAGAAAGGTTTGAGAAAGTATGACTGGCCTAATTGCGAACGAGAATTATTAATAATGGGTTGGTTATATTATTAATAATTCTCTTACCTAATTAGGCCAGATATACTTTCGCAAACTTTCCTAATCTCTCTATCTCTTCTTAATTTGATCTGTATTCACATTTATTAGTTTTTTAAGTTGTCTTTATTGCATTTCGATATATTCCTTACTTATAATTTAATTTATAATATCGATACTTTTTCCGTTTATAGAATATGTAATTTTAGTAAAAATCTACTTGATAGAAATGTGAGTCGACACATGAAAAATAGAGATTACCGCATTGAAAATGTATTTCAGTATATGAGTATGTATGTAGTAAACGCTGATATTAATGACAAATAAATTTGATAGGCCATGTAATAGCAAATATTGAATCGCCCGTACTATATTTTCACCAGCTACAGAGATTATTAATTTAATGTTATAGTCTGTTTACTTATACGTTTCACTTGCATTTTTATTTGCCTATTGACTAAGGTGAACCACAATCGTTCTTTTTCCCGTTCCTTTGATCAGGAATGCTCGGTATTTCTATTTGACAAGAAGATTGCGGACAAACTGCACAAGCCACGGCGTCGGGAAATCGTATCGGATATTCTGAGAAAAGATATTGCCAACTTGGCCAGCTGTCGACACCCTAAAATCCTCAATGTGGTCCATTCTCTTGAGGAGAACAGGTTAGTTGAGCGATGGAAAGTTGCCTTGTGCCCAGCAATGCGTCCTTTTCACACTAGTTTTTGAAATTGGCGCACACTAAAACTACGTTTGAAGGGAAATCTCTTAATAACATTTAATCAAATTAAAATGATCAGTTGTGACAATTATTTCCTAAAATTAATTTTAATTCAACGCATGAGTTCTAAACAAGGGCATATATAGAAAAGCGCCTCTTTGTTTTATTTATTTGCACGAGAAGATTGAACCTTGAATATATCCTTTGGTGCAAATAATTAATTTAAATAAAATATACTAAACAGAATTAAAGTTCTAAAATAATTTTAGTTAAAATATGTTGCAATAAATACCACCTATTAAGAAGATTTTTCAAATCTTTTTCAATTAAATGTTAAATTTTAATTATTTTCCGTTTAAACCTTATATTTTATAAATTGCTGTAAATCATTTATCATTTTTTATTTAAATGTCGTCCTTATATTTTTAGTATTTAA
Source organism: Invenusta paracnida (assembly GCA_036023295.1). Lineage (NCBI taxonomy): Eukaryota > Metazoa > Platyhelminthes > Proseriata > Coelogynoporidae > Invenusta > Invenusta paracnida. The sequence goes on along the minus strand of JAYRBW010080017.1, from coordinate 1,074 downwards.
ATGCACCTAAGAAATTAAAATTCGATCTTTCAGAAAAGTAGTCGATCATAGTTACATATATTATTACATCTTTTAACATCTTTTAACATACTTAATATGTTTTTACATTGTTTTTATACCGATTTACATTATTTTACATACTTTATATAATTTTGCATTTATTTTACTCTGATTTAATTTTTTTTACTATACTGAACATCTTTTTAAACTTTTTTATAGCTTTTTGCATAATTTACATATTTTTACATACTTTACACTTACACTACTTTACTTTATATTTTTTAATTTTACCTAATATACAAATGTAATTATCTGAAAAAATTTCTGGTAGTCAAACTTTTCAATTCTTTAAATCAGTAAATTCGACTGAATAGTTATATCAATTCAACTAGAACTTTTCCAGATGAATGAATGAATTAATAATATTTCCGAAAGTTGTCAAAATTATCTTTTTAAAGTACAGAATAATTTTTTACGCAAAATCAAGAGAGCCACTAATTGATAAGATATTTGTAAAAAAATAGAACCAAATTTCTTTGAGAATTGAACTCGTAAAATGTTGGATTATAATAAATGTTGTATTCACCACTTTTTCTCAATATATCATCAAATAGAAAATTATTTATATTATTTTTAAGTAAAATGCAAACAAAAACACATTACTACTAGAATACGCTCATCAAGAAGTGTTTTTTTCGCTTGTATTATATTAAAATATATGTACAAACGACTGAGAATGGGTTGGTAATCCCAATGAAATGTTTTACACTAATTGGATGTATATTATTGATTTTGATATTTATTTAACTATGAACGGCTTATAGTTCAGTGATACAATTAGTCTCTAAATCACAATAAGCCAAACATTATTTAAGTGATTTAGAACCAAATGCAACACAATACATTTTATATTTTACTTTTTTAAAGTGTCAGTTTAGAAATATTCCTTCAATTACTATTTCTTCAGAAAGGATAATTTAAGATTATTTCGAATTAGAGGCTATATTTTACAATAAATTTAGATATTATTCAATCGCAAAATGTCAAAATAGAGTAAAGTAGAGAGGTTTTCAG
>JAYRBW010080006.1:0-23842 GCA_036023295.1 Invenusta paracnida | reverse complement strand
ACGGCTTCGGGATCTATGGATTAATTTCGTTGTCAAAAAATCATGACCACCTCAAGTCTATCGTATAACAGTATAATAATGAAATTTGTAACAAAAGACCATTGACAGACAATCGCGAACACCATACGTTCTTCAGGGACCCATTTCATGTAAATTATAACTTAAAATAATTGCGTTTCACTACAATTTATCAGACTAATACATTTCAGTAAAAACTGTTGTAAAAATCTGCTGACGATATACCTAGACATTAAAGGCACTGCCGGTGATACATAATCTTGAAATAGTCTGCTACTGATATGCATTATAATATCCTCTAATAACTGATGATGTGCAAAATAGGTAAATTATACTAATTCGCTTCTATATCTGCAGTTTGTCTATATCGGAGTTTTTTGTCTCGGATCTCCATTATAGCCCAATTTAACTGTACATACGAATTAACCTACATTTAGTTTAATATATGCCTGAATCATCTTCACATGTTTATGTTTTATTATTTAAAATTTCTGGGTTTAGATGTAATTTTTTTAAATTAATTACTGATATTTTCTAAGTATACTCCCAAACATTACACTTATATAATAAGTTGCCTGTTAAAGAAGCTTCAAACTATGAAAAAATATTAATTGTTCCAAAAAACATGCAAAGTGTCGGCAAAATAAAGAAATATTAGAGAAAATCAGCTTCTAACATTTTAAAATTTACTTTAATCCCAAGTTTTGCTATATCTGCTGTTGCAGTAAAATACGATTATATGGCTTAATGAAATACTTATTATAACTTAATGTACCAGCTGCATGATTTTGGTAGAACCGACATTTTAGTTAGCGTATTATATATTGGAATAATTATTATTCTTTAGTAAAGTAACAAAGGCATAATCTGCTCTAAATCATAGTTGTTCACATAATAAACAATGTAATACGCCTGAACTATTAACTATAAACTTTAGATTAATACAGAAATTCTAACATAAAAATCCCTATTTTCATAATCTCAGTGTATTTTATATATAGTCAATATAGTCTTATTAGAAAATATAATTGTATTAAAAATAATGCGTTTATTATTCACTTTGTGATATCCCAATGAATTCATAAACAAAAAGTATGTAAAAATAAATACTTTTTTCAACTTTCGCAAAAAAAGATTGTGCGCATAATTTTCTACATTACAAATAAAAATAAAAACATTTTTTTAAATAAAACTACTCGATTTGTTTTTGTTGACAGTCGTTTTTTTGGATAAAGAAATATTTTTCACATTGCGAATAGATGCTTTTGACACATTTGCTGACCACTGAGACAGTTCATCGATTAAAATCTGCTAATATAAAATATACAAATGGACATTTAAAACATATACTTCATTAAATATGTGCAAATTGAAAAATATATTGTACTGAATACATAAACATCAATAAATATTAAAAGGCTTCACTAATGATTCACTACATTAAGAAATAATATGTAATTTCCTTTTAGTGGCCGCTGATGTAGTCCCGCCAGAGGTCCTCTTTGGCCGTGTTGATGGTGATTCTAGCGATATCACCGGCTTCCTTGAAGGCGTTGGCGAGGGTAAATTGCCCGGATCTCGACGGAAAAGATCCAGAACCAGTCGGCGGGCAACAACAGCGGCTTCGACACGGTCAAACCACCATGCATTTTCGGTACGGCTGGAACCCTTTGGGATATATTCGTTTGCGGCAGCAAGAACGGAGGACGATAGCCTGGAGTTCGCTTCGGGCGCAGAGCTCGGCGGTTCGAGAGACCAGCTGGACAAATTTGAGTCAAGAATCTTGGAACATTTGGTCCTGTCCGCCTTCCGCAGATCGGCGCGTGGGTTTCGGTACGGAGCCCCCGGAGTTGGTGATGACGATGATGGTCGGAGCCGATGTTGGGTCCAAGAGCCAAGGTGGCGTTGGCTTCAAGGGACGAGTGGTAGAAGGAAACGTCAGGGACAGTGCCAAAGCCTAGCGAGCTGATTCTGGTGCTGGAGCTGTCGTTGAGAGTGACGAAATCGGCAGAGATAGCCCAGTCGTCGAAACTTCTGCCAATATCCACTTCATTTTCGTTGGTGTCCCAGGTTCCTTGGTTGGCATTAGAGTCCCCTAGGACGACGGGGTTGGGGTCGAAGGGAAGCAAGTCGGCATCGAAGCTCTGAGGGCGTGGATCGTTATTACGACTGGTGGGCCGTAACAGTTAAAGATGTTGGGGGGGGGAGACGAACGTCGTGGAGGCGGATGGAGGAGACTTCGGTGGTGACATGTCCTGAAGTGGTTGAGCGGTGGTCCAGGTTGTGGTACTGGACGTCTTACTTGATAAGGTAGCTGATGCCTCCGTGGTGAGTGGTCCAGGTTCCTCTTAATCTGGCTGTCAGCTCTGCCAGCGATCTGCCAGATCTGAGGCGTGGAGCGGGAGTTCCTGCAGAGAGATTAGTTTCTTGCAGGCACGCCATGTCGATCTTGAGGGAATCGAGAAGATGGAAGAGCTCGGACTGTTTTGATCGGAGGCCGGCGATGTTCACATGGAGAATGCGGAACTGGCCTGGTTTCGGCGAGGGCGGATGCGATGGTGCGGCAGAGGGGACCGACGGACGGGGCGGGGCATTGGCGCCACTTATAGGGCCATGGAGCAAGGAGTATAGTTCCAGGTGTCATTAGAACGACGAAGGGAGTTGATGGTGGAAATGAGTAATGGTGTAATGAGTGTGGAAGTATTACGATTTGTACAGCATCCTTTACTTGCTGTACAGATTGTATTCTTTCCACACTCATTACAACAGCATTGTTTAACACCGTCTCCTTTAAAATTGACGGCGAAATACATGTCGGAGAGCATGTCTGAAAAATACAGAAGTTTATATCGATGTATGTAAATAAACAAGTATGAGTTGGAATACATTCATTTTTATATATCAATAAAAATAAATATAAACAGTAAACGTTGGTAGTTCATTACACTATTATTGCACAGGTTAAATGTAGAATATTAATAAAACAAATTATGTCGTTTGTATTTAATTAGTATATTTTTGGTAAATACACAATTATAAATATATCACACTTAAATTGTAAAATATCGAATCATTTAAATAGCAATATACCTTTTATTTTAAATAAATATGAGTATTTATTATCACAATTATTATCCCACATTCCTTCTTTAAGCATATAAATCATTCCACAATTCTGAGTTTTATCGGAATCGTTTGGATCTTCGCCTAACCAAGGAAGACTAAAAAGTAAAAATAGGGAATACTTAGCAGAATGCAAATACTTTACGAATGCATTAACATGAATCTATAAGATAAAATGGATACAAATGATAAAGTAGCTAATTTAGAATACAATAAACGAAATCGATAAATCTTAAAGTAATATTAAAATGCGTTTTGTAGCAATTGATTAAGTATATGTATATAAAAAGCGCTGAGATTATCCAATCAAAAAAGCATCTACACATCAAAATGATCGATATATATTATACAAACCAGGAAGTTCATTAAATTGAAAATAAAACAAATCATGTAAACATCAATACTATATTTAATTGTAAGTTTTCTGACGTTCACATTAACGAAGTATATTTTAAATAACTGATATATTATTGCAAGATTCATTGCATCTTGACACGTTGACAGATGTTTTGTATTTTAAATGTATTAATCATTTTTATTTTTATTTGGAAGCTTTATATATTACATTCATAGGTGTCTTTTTATATAAATTTAATTTATAGTTAACAATATCTTTAACAAATGTTCAACAACAGGTTGATCACTATGAATTATGTGAACTTACGAACCAGCAGTGGTTTTGACAGTGTATTCCTAAGTGTTCTCTTCACGTTTATCATTTAAACCAAACCATACATATTGTCCCACTGGCACGTCACGACGTTTGAGAAATTGTAGAATATAGTCCTGTTAAATATATATTTGAAAGGTACACGTTTTGTGTCCAAGATATTCAGATAGAGCAACAATGTCTAACAATATTGAAATCAATTACTATGGGAATCGTACTTTGGTATATTTAAACACACAAGCATGTATTATAATATATTATTTCTTTTAAAAGATAACATTACCAATTGTATTTCTGGTAAAATTATAGTAAAAGAGTAAATTATACTATTGTTATTAATGTAAAAAATATTATCTTGCATTAAAATAAGTCATGTTTGAATTTGAAATTGTTTGAAATCGTGTTAGAAATAATCAGTTTAATGACGATAGTGTGTTTATTAAAGACATCTATGATTCTAATTGTGTATTTGTAAAACATATGTTTTATATTAATATGACAGTCTCATCAATTAAGTCTGTCAAAACAGTTTCGTATTGAGCTATTACATAATTTGTGTCGTATTTATTGAATATAGTTAGTCATCTTCCACAACTTACAAATTCATCTCGGCTGTGAATAGAAGCTAAATATCCTGAGGTATGATAATGTTCGCTATAATATTTTACATGAATACAATTTTTAAATTTCGAGACAGTTCTGTAACAGAATCGTCGATAACAGTCGTCAGCTAATGCAAAAGAGGTTAAATGTATAAATATTAAAATTGAACAAACAGAAAGTAAACATTTAAGCATAAACAAATTGACTTAAGACCTCACCGTTTAAAGTTGTTATGACCATCACATTACCATCTAAATTTAAAATAGTTACAAAACAAGTTAATTTTATAAACAGTAACCAATGCATGTGGTAATAAAAGAAAATATATTTTTTAGCAATGAAATATGAGACATTAATACATGTTTTGTTATGTCTAGAATAATATTTATCTTGAGTAGCAAAATGCAGCACAATAAGTAATTTGATTATATGTTATAAATCATGTTTTGCATAAAAGTTTGTTTATATTTCTTTGGTTACCTATTACACTATTCATATTTTATGGCGCCATCTGTATAATATATAATCTTAGCAAAAACAGCAGCATCGCAAAAAATGAAAGCCAAACATCGAGCAACTCAAACGAGCTTTTTTTCGGAGTTGGTTTCTTGAATTTTATTTTTGTGAATTTGTCGTTTTTGTTTCATATCAATTCATTTTCGATATCAATTACTTTTTGAAAATATTTCTTTATTAATGCAGCATATATCAATAATTTCATACATACAACGTAAAAACTTTTTCTTTTTTTATTATATCCTGAAATAGTACAATAAATATTCTTGCCTATTTATTCGTTAATATTTTTAATTTCCAAAGGAATTATATACTTTCTGTTTAAAATGGATAAATGTCTAGATCAATATGGAACATATGTATACATCTAAACAATTACATTTATAAAGATATGACAACTATAAAAAGTTCCAGGCGATGAACATTTTTGCAAAAAGCAATGTAGTTTTTGTTTAGATAATAACAATAACAAGAAACAATTTTTCGTAGAAATGACGCTATTTTGAAAAGTGTCTAGAAAGGCCTTTAAAGTATAATAATATGTGCATATTGTTCCTTATCACTTGGTGATTACGCTGTTACCAAAAAATAGCTTTTTTAGTATCTTGTAGCCGGATTTTTTAGCGTTTAAAAATAGGCATATTCTCCTTAGCATTAATAACTATATAAACTAAAGCTATACAAAATAGTAATTTCAATATTGAATGTTGATACAAATAAAACATTTCGTTCAATTTAAACGTATGGATATAATACTAGAATTAACCATTTTCTTCAAATCTATCACAAAACAAATATTTATTATCTAAATTCTACGAATATGTTTTATTAGCATAAAAAAGAATGTAAACTACACAACTACAACATTATGAAATAGGCGTTATAGTATTTTAGACAGGTATTATTCATATTAACTTAATGATGCTACGATATAGTATATCTTTAAGTAATATCGTGTAAAATAATGACTTACAAAGAAGGTATGTGATCCACGTTAAATACATACAGTATTCTTTTCAAAGTATAACTTTAACACTCGAATAGTTTATTTTGGGAATAGACAATAAAATCCTTAAATTGAATAATTTTATTTTATTATTATTATGCTATTAAATTATTTCAATTTAAATTAAAAATCTAAAACACGATGCGGTAACTGTATTAGAGATTCCGTTAATATCTGTGTCGTTTGAACTTACAGAAATGATGTATTCTTTAAACAATTTCGCATTAATTAACTTTGGGGAAATGTTTACATCGACTGTTGATATATGATATTATAGAAGAAATTACGGAATTAATCTTATCCATTTTTGCACAGTTTCCTCTTGTAAATTTTAATCAGCGGAGTAAAATAAAATGGCGGAATTTGCACACTACATTTTAGTCATACCATTTGCGCAACTTGACATTATTATATATCCTTTGATCCTATGACTCAAGAAATTGTTTTACGTTTATTAATAAACTTTAATTTAACTAAATTATTATGAAAGTGGTATTATGTATATGTTTTCATACTTTCGTAGAGAGCTGTAAGTATGTCAAATATGTTATTTTGTGAATCTTAAACAGTACACGTCATTTTTTAAAACAAAAATTAATCCACAATTTATCATTGGGTATGCGTAGATTTGAGTTTCAGCTGCATCCGACAATTGCTATACGGTTGGGGTGGAAAAAAAAGGTCCTTCACACTCCATGTAGAGTGAACGCTGACAAATACATTGGTCCACGTATGGAAGGGTGAAAGCGTGTACACCAAAGATTATAGAGCTAGCGACAAGAACTCTAATTCCTGACTAAAAGCGCTTTCAAACTGGCCGGGACAATTCAAATGTTTTGGCGACATCTGTCATATATTGTTGTGTACCAGAATATATTTTTTATTTCAGCTTAGTGATTAGCATGAAACTCAAAGTGAACGTGTCAATTAAAATAATATAAAACTCCCTATGATTTACTTGAAAAAAGTATAGGTGGTGTTTTCTTAGTTTCTATCATACTTACTGTGACATGGCTATTAATATAACCACGCCCCATTAATAGAGATACATTGATTACTATGTAGGCAATTTATACACACTAATTGATGTTTCGAATAAAGAATGATTTTAGGGATGTTTCCGTCAACAAGCCTCCGTTTGGTCAACAAGCCTCCGATGTTGAACTTAAGTTGTGAGAGAACGGAGAGCTGTATCCGGGGGTAATTCCTTTTCGAGTGGATGGATAATTGTTTAATTAACAACGCATTAAAGTCTCAGAGTAAAACCTATCATACTTAAAAATACTTGGTCAAACCTATTGTTTTGTATTTCGGAAGTTTGTTGACGATATTGTTACCTTTTTGGAAGTTAACCGAATTGTTTGGAGCTTTATTGAGCGAACATATTCGCTAGAGAAGAATGAACTGAACACATCCTGTGCTCTTTTTGGTTAAGAGGTTCATATAAATTAATTAATTACCAACATATAGATTTGTCTAAAATTGAAGGCTTGTTGACACGATTGAATACGATTTCTGTACATAAAGGCGGACAATTATGACGGAAAATTTAATATAACGTATAAAAACTAAAATACAAACGGTAATATGACGCGTCATATTACAGCCCGCTGTTAAATATTTGATCGTATCGATATCGATTTGCTATATCGATATGACATCGATTTAGTTCCGCAGGATCGACATCGATATGACATCGATTTTCTTACATTTTCGACCTAAATTCGACTAGATTTCGAGTTCATATCGATATGTTTCTACCTTATTTCGAGCTCATATCGATCTGTTTCTACCTTATTTCGAGCTCATATCGATCTGTTTTTACCTTATTTCGAGCTCATATCGATCTGTTTCCACCTTATTTCGAGTTCATATCTACCTGCTTCTACCTCATATTGACCTGTAAAATACCACCCCCCATCCACGAACTAACAATGTATGTCCACGAATGCAACATGACAAGCAATTAGTTGAATATCTACATATGTATATAGTAAAACCAGCTAATTCTCATTTTGACCTGTATAATACCACCCCCCCCATCCACGAACTAACCATAACAATGTATGTCCACAAATGCAACATGACAAGCAATTAGTTGAATATCTACATATGTATATATATATAGTAAAACCAGCTAGCACAATTATTTCGTTGGTTTTGGACCATTTTAAAAAATAACAGAGTTGGGTATGCACGTATAGTAACAGACATGTATTATTTGAATATACAATGTAATATCCGAAAATACAATCAACTTAGGATGACATATACTATAGTGAAAATAGAATATATTTTAAAATAATATACAATAATGAAGTTAATAAACAATAACATGGGCAAGTAATCAGAATATTCTAACTGTGTGAAAGGGCCTTTTTACACTCGGATAATTATTTTATTTAAAGAACACAAATATACTTTTCCACTTCTTCAGCAAAAATTATATATTATAAAAGTTAAAAAAAGACAATATAGAAAAAATATATTCGCAGAAGATCCAATTATTTGTGCTATTTAGAAATATTTAATACAATTTATTTATTTAGAATAAAAAATGTTTACGCAGCATCATTCTAATAGTAATAATAAAGGATTTTTCCAGGATTTCTGCTGTTAAAGCCATTTTAAGGACTATTCTTGGTAAGGATTTTACATTGTCATTACATTTTACATTTAAGGACTGCTATTAATACATGTAATACTATAAATACATAAAGTGAGACTTACACATTAGAATGTATACATAAAAATCAAACTAAAACAATAGGCCCGTCAGTCATCAGTCATCTGTGCTGTACACAACATCCTCATTATTACTCTCCGCACTGTCCCGTTGTTCATCATCAATATCACATTCAACCTCTTCTTTCCATCCTTCCATCGCCTTCCGATCTTTCAGCACTTTCATTATCCTTTCTTCGATCTCATCATCCGTTGTTGATCGCAGACGAGATCGGACGGCTTCTGAAATAGTAACGAAGAAACTTAGGCTAACGGAATTTAGTTTTAAGAAGAAAAATCAATACATACATAATTTGTATGTCTTAGTTTAGTCTAAAAATCCTATGATTTAAAAAAATAAATGAAATTTAAATCAGGATTATAACGATTAAAATCTAAAAAGAAATGTTTTACAAAAATTAAAAATCAAATATTTTGTATATCAAATAAAATATGTAGATGCAAAAACAAATAAGTATTGTTCAAGATTTTACGCATATAGATTTGCTCAAAAATTTACTGATAATATACAGTTTAATGAGACTATGTGTGTACATCATTAACTGCGGGGTATAAATAAACAGCATTATTTATTCAATAATAAGTTATGTTTGCTTCTAAATAAATATACATAACATATAAAGTTATATAAAAACAGTTATGAAAAAACTAACCCTTATCCTCGTATCCCCTACATTTTGTAGTAAATCAAAATTTAAAGCTGTGTTAAATCAAATTGTCAACAGCTAGAGTATTAGGACTTTAGAATGATGAGCGTATGGTATTTATCTTCTTTTCACCGCAAAAGAGTAGCTTTATATTTTATGTCTTGGCATTTATAGATGGATACTGCCATAACCTCGTATCCACTACATTGTGTAGTTAGGGTACTTAGAATGCAATTAGACAGCAGAACATATCCATTTGATTGCGTCTGTTATCCACTTTCTATATTATCTTGTTTAGATAGCTGGATATAGTTTGCCAAACATCAGTTCTACGCAAACTTAGAATCAATTTCCAATTTATGGGTAAAAGTATAATAGCATAATATATAATAATATACGTGAACATTTATATCAAAATGTCTCGACCAAGACGTTACACTGCGGCACAAACACTATGTCGTAAATCCTCCAAATAGACGACGATGCACCTATTACTGATGAGAACACAAGACAATAACGCTAAAATATTGGTTGAAGAAAATCAAGAAAATCCAATCGAGGAGGTAGCAGATACTGGTGATTTAGACATTGACAATGATAGTGAGGGTGACATTCAGATATTCGAGATGAAGAATTGGACCCTAATTCCGAAATTCAGATGCATGCAAACCGTGAACAGCGAAATCGATTGTACTATATCGAGATTAAATGTAATGATAATATATGCTTTAAACAAAATAACGTTACACTCGATGCAAACAATAAAGTTTATTCTGAAAATCCATTCCAGTCACGCCGACAATATTCGAATAATGTCAAACCTTGTATCCTAAGCCTGCTGTAGAAGCATTCAATATATTGTTTTGTCACGCGGATAAGGGTTAATGTAAACAAATACTAAAAAATCCTAAACTTTTGTCTTCTACATAAACTGCTTTAATGATGTCGACGGGTAAAATATAACAGTCCAGTTTAAAACACTAATATAATTAAAGTAACACAGTGACATACCTTTCATTGCTTCCTCGACTGGACCAATGAACTTGTATTTGCCCTTGTGACCGTGTCTATTGAATCGTGAAGAAAAATTTCTTTCCAAGATGACATTAACTAGCCGTGAAACTATATCCTTCAAGTTCCTTCCCCCAAAACTCGTCAGAAACAGGACCTATAATAACAGAACGAAGTTGGAATATTTTTATGAGTACTTATATAACAGGTAAATTCAATTTTCACTTTTAACAATTAGAGCATAGAATAATAACTATAGAATTATTCTGCATTACTTTTTACAAGAAATAAAAGTTTAGCTAGCGTAATAATAATATTTGTATGTCAAAGAGATCCGTTAGACTACTAGATACAAGTTTGGATTCGGGTTATATTCAATTTGATTAATATTTAAAATATTTATAAAATATGATTATGAATTCGCTGATAAGATCACAAAAAACTTTTTTAACCTAAAACAGATTGTTTTAAAATTAGAGAAATTGCAATTTTATAATTTAAAATAATCTAAGACTGTATTTCATTTACTGGCAATTTTGAACGGTTTTAATGTGTTTATGGACCAAAACTGCAAGTACATACCAATGATTTAAGAAATATTTTAAAGAATAAATGTGAGAATATTTTATAAATTATGTTGATAACTAAGTACTTTTGTCATCGAAAATTTTAATTTTCAAAACACCATCTCTAAAATGATCTAATAGGTTATCAAAAAATAGATCAGTTATGTAAAAAAGCAAGCTAAAAATGATCAACTAGATTTATTTCATTTACTTCGGACAATGTTTTTTATAAAGAGTTTATCAATATCAACAAGGTAGAGGAAAACTTACAAAATCTGTTTTGGTTTGGTCCACCAATGAATCATTGAGATCCTTCCATTGCTTAATCGTCGACGATAGGGGAGCCTCTCTAGACCAGTTGAACTTCCTTTGACTATCAGTTTGAACTATTTCTCTATGATAAGACGCTTGTATCTGGTGATGCAAACTTACTGCCTGTAAAATGTACAAACCTACGAAAAGGGTGGAATTTTAATAAATAGATAATATAAGATTGTATAAAAAATGAAGCCTAAAGAAAAAATGTTATTTTATCTTTTTCTGTGGAGGGAGATAAAGCCAGTTTTTGCTTAAATTTTGAGGTACGTAAAAAATGGAAAAAATCGGAGATAACGGGATAGTGCAGTGATAGAGTAAGGGAGCAATAAAAAAAGAAGAGAAGAGAGAGCAATAAAAAGGAAGAGAATATGGAATAATAAAATAAAATTGCAACCGCTACTCCGCTACGTCTTTGCCCAGTAAAGCTGGGTGAGAAGAAGGTAGGTGAAAAACGACACTTCTCGTCATCGGAATGATCTAAAATTTGGTACACATATACCTAGTGATACTCAGACACAAAAAAACTATATTATTAAATCGCTGAAATGAATAATTGATGCAGCTACTATCAAATTGTAAGAAAATAAAATTTTAGGTGGGGTAAAAATGCCGATATTTTGCGTTACATATTTAAACGACCCCTTGTGCAAAATATAGATAAAAACAAATTTTGTATATTCCGCTTTCAACAATTGATTTTCGAAACAAAGAAAAATATTTAAAAAGTACAAATTTGACAATTTTTATTAGATTGACACTCAATCGGATTAATTAAATATACTTACCCTCAATTGTATAGGGCTTGCAGCCATGCGATTCCACTAATTGATTGGCACTCGCCAAAGCTTTGGAATATCTCACTGGTGTATCTGTTAATCCAAGAAATGGAATAATGGCATTATAGTCATACATAAAAGTTTTCTAACATTTAATCTAGTTTACTCCAGCTAATCAGACCATAGATATTTGTTTTTATTTACATACATAGATTGGCTATCGGAAAAAATGACGTAATAATTTAATGGTAAAAAATAACTAATATACCTTTAAATACTATTTTTCTATAATTATATGTACAGGAGTTAGCATAACACTTCATAAACGTAGATTTGATATCTAAAAAAAATTGGCATTATAATTTAAAGAGGTAAGTTTTGGTCAAAAATATAGATCCTTCATAAATTATTAATTACAACGATATAAAAAATTAGTAATAATACAATATTGATATAGCGTTAAATATGTTTTTTCTATTAATATGAAATTGAGTTGACTGTACATAAATTCTTTAAATAATATATGTTGACCACAAACTCAAAATGCACAACATCTTCAATGGAAATATTTAAGATTGCCATTCTATATATTGATTAATTTCTATGAATCGGACATACGATGAAATAAAAATAAATCTGTTTCTGCTATTGTATTATAAAATCAAATTGTTATCTCACGTAGGTACCATTTATGTATTTAATGGTTAATGTATATATATTTACTTAGTTCACATATATACCCATATAATTCATTAATAAAAACAAATTGATTTGGTTAAATAAAATAATGCAGCTTAATTAAACATAATTAAATAAAAAAATACTAAGACAGAACGAATATGGTTGAAACTCACTGGACCGTGGAGTTGAATCGAGTGGAGTTATATCTACATAAGAACAAAAGGACAAATACTATGTAATATTATATAAAATATAAGTACAATTAAAAAACGTCATATACATATACTGAAATATAATAATAAGATAAATGTAAATCAGTTGAACATTTATACATATTAAAAATATAATAAGTATTAATAATTTACCCTTCTTTCCAAGAAATGTTCTGTTACCCGTGGGTTGCGATAAAGAACCTAAACAAATATAGCATTATATACAGTAAGATAAAACATTTACAGTTACTTATTTAATTTTTAAATTCACCATTGCTAGATAGGGAGTCGTATGACAGAGTAGACCGAGCAGGGGAGGCTGAAAGTGAACACAATAATCTCACAAAATTTAGAACCCACAATATGTAATAAAAATATTAAATATGCAATTAAAACATTTAAAAAAGTAGTTAAGATAGATATTCTTCATTCCAGCAAATATATTCTGCAAATAATATGCATAGCAATGTATAATAATGAGAGAACTTAGATAGAAAATGTATAGCAACTTTGGTATTTCAGTTTTCAACTCACTGTGGCTAGATGATGAATGTGTTAGAGGAGTTTGAGCACGTGAGGCTGAAATTGAATACAAACGCTCATTAATATTTTCGCAATATGTAAATATAAATATTAAAATTTATAAAGTTTAATTATACAATGATTCTGTAAGGGGTTTCAACAATGAGATAATTATAAATAAGTGGAAATATAAATAATTTACCTTTTTTTCCGGGAATGTGCTTTTTAGAACATGACGAAAGTGACGATCTTGACATACCTAATAATGTAAAAACAACTAGATAAATATTATCTTTATAATGCGACAACAAATAATATTTTAGAATAATTCTTAATACAAACTAAATTACCATGGTTTTCCGATGAAAATTTCCTCTTTCTTATTGTGTTTGAATCAGGTGTTGAGACTGCAATGATGATGTTATATTTAACTAATCTATGTAACAAATGATTTTCTGCATACATAACTAATAAATGTATATCATATTGTCTGTCTATTACTCAATTGTCACAATTGTCAGAGTTTTTACAAGATTTTGGAGAAAAATACCCAAGAGAAATCTAAGATATCCAGGTTAAAACAGAAATAATACCCTAGAGAAATGTTTGGATAATTTTAACATATATTGAAATCAATATATGGTTAATACAAAACAAATAATTAAAAAAGAATTGTCTTCATTTTTCTATGAAGTTTTGTATTCACTGCACATTTAAGTTATACCTAAATTTAAATATACTGTACAAAAGTGGAAAATAGTATGTACTTTAAATAAGAAAAACTATCCAGGATATCTAAGAGACAGTTTTCTTATCCAGCTATTAAAAAAACTGAGTTAACATTTGAAAAAAAAAGTTTTTATAATAATTTCATAAATACAAGCAATTTAATGATTGGATTATTCAGTTTTTTTAGGTCTGTCAACCAAATATTTTCATAGAACTTTTTTTTATTTTGATCAAACAACCAGAAGTAAGAAAATCGATGGGGATGTACACCCCCCACACATAATCCACTATGTATAATAAAATCTAAAGACCTGTAATATTAAAAAAAAATAACCTACCAAGGTTACCAACTTTTGTTGCAGAAAGAGGTAATAAGGCTGGTGGAGGACATATCACTAACTTGATCGGAGTCAATTGCTTTGGTAGACTACTTGGCTCAGTTTCAGATTCAGTTAATATTGTCTATAATAAAAAGGCGGAACAAAATAGCATATTTTTAGATATATTTATATTAAATAAAATAAGAGGTAGTTATTTGTATTAATTATCTATAGCTATACTACAGTGGTAGCAAACAAACAGGTATGAGACTACAAGAATACATTAAGATTAAATAAACTGTAAAAAAGAGCTTAACATGAGATTACTGTTGTTGAAAATGAAATATCCTGGTCCTATTAAAAACTTCACAAATGTAAGGATTAAACAGTTTCTAATTAAAAATAAAATACACTAGTAAAACTTACTGATAATGCTGGTACATTAAATCTGCGTACAGGTTTCACACGAGGAAACAATTGTAAGATGGTATCGATTGAGGACTTTTTTTCAAAAATAATTTTATGAACTTGAGCCTGCAAGTTTCCCACATCTTCCTTCTCTTCCATGACCTGAAATATAAATGTTTAGTGGGTTATATGAATACATACAAGCATAGCAATACAAAATTGGTTACATTAAATACTATTCTATTTGTACTTAATAATACATACCTGCAGAATGTATGCATCTAAAACGATATCGTCATCATATAAGCATTTCACTTCAAACTTAAACGTAGCATCAATCTCTCCGGTTGAAATCTTGTGCTGCACAGAAAGCCAATTTTCATAAGTCCAGCTGGCATACTCACCTAAATTAAGGGAATCGTGTGGAGCTTCTATGACAGCTTTGTCCTCTTTGAAAATAATCATATACTTGAGATTCGCCTGTTAGAGATAAATAAACATCAAATAAATTCAATTTACAGTCATGCCTAGCTAAGACAAACTGTATTTCCATTAGCTATCGAAATATTAATTAAATAATGCAATTTCAAAAAATGGCATGCATTGATGTTTATCAAAATTAGTTTAAATTTTTCCTTTCACAAATTAAAAAAAAAAAAAAATTACAGTTCAATAGATTTTTCGATTTCTTTCGCACCAATATTATTGTAAAAAAACTAATTTGAATTTCGTAAATACTAAATATTAGAGGCACCTGTGTATATCTTTAGTGATGTGGTTTAGTAGTTTAGTAATCAATTTACTGAAACAGCAGAATATATAAATAAGAAAATAATAAACCAAAACAAATATTCTTAAAATAAAAATCAGGATGTCAATAGAAAAAATAAAAAGTTTCCAGTACAATGTGTATTTAAATAATTGGCATACAAAGTTACATATACATATATGTATAAAGTTCAATAAAATGCACATTATATATATTAAAATACAAAAAAATAATCACTGGATTTGACTGTATATAAGATTATACTGTGAATGGTATTTGAGATCATTGGTCCTTATTTCATGCACAAAACCACATGAATGAAGCGACTCATGCAGCAAAAGGAAAAACAAAGAAACAATTATTCTCTGAAAAAACAACACATTTCAGAAGCGGTTTAACATGATGTAGTACAGAATTAGTACGTCTATATTTACCAATGTTCAGATAACGAGAAGGGTATGGAGTGGTATATATGTCGTCAAATAAAGTAAGCACTGTACCACTCAGTAAATTATTTGTGACACCTGTAACCACAATACAATGTTGCATCTGATTATTGTCTTCCACAATAGCATAGTTATCTGGATATACAGATGAAAAGAAAAGCTGTGTATTATCGGGATTATGGCTAGATGAGGAGAAAATATCCCGTAAAGTGTAGAGTGCATTGACTGATTGGGTGAACACGTGGTTTCCACTCTTTATCCTTTGCTTAAGAAGCTGGAGATGATTTTCAAAGGGAAAGGTTGAAAAAGTGTCTAAAGGACCCAAAGTTTCAACATATTCAGAGAGGTGTGTTAAGCAATGCATATTATATGTAGAACCAGAGTTTCCAAACAATAATTCGGATTGGTGTACAAAGTGCTGAAGTACATGTGATGCTTCTGGTATTAGGTGTCGATATTTAATGCAAGATAAGACACGAATTGCAAAGTGAAGATGCAGAAAATGATGGTAAAAGGGCTCAGGAAGAATTTTTGAGAAAAAAAGGGACCAGTATAGAGCAGGATTGTTCGAAATTCAGTTGCTTTGAAGAATTTGAAATGGTAGAACGAGCGAATCCTGCGTTGAAACTCTTTAGGAAGAGCACTTCTATGGCGTTGAACAATAGCATCCAGGTTAGCCATATTTCTATCATTCAATTTGCAGTGAAAAAGTCCATGCATAGTTGTAAAATAACACTGGAGCAGTCTAAAAAAGGGGAGCAAAAAGAACATATAAAAATTATTTAAAAAAGATAAAATTAAAAATAAACATTCTGTTACTGGGGTGAGAAATATAGGAGTCCTGTACATATTATGTTCTGCTAGGCAATGTTAATATATTCATTAATTATTTTAATTAAAAGTTTTATTTTCATGCAATATATTTGCTTTTAATGTATAGAATGTACATATATCAATGGAAAAACAAAATGTTTAGTTTTATCATAGATAGACATAAAAATTTGTCAACCAAATGTAGTCACAACTTCTTAAAATTATCCCTGACTGCAGGCATTATGAAGTTATGGCAGTTTACTTTTATTTTGCAGACTACTATATTTAGTAACAATATAACTCACCTTCTCACAATCCCCAAACATATCAAATGCATATATTCAGGTGGAAATGCACTACGCAAGGGTACAACTGCAGCAAGAGGTGATACAAAATGCTGATTATTCTCCAGGCCATTCTTGTAACCAGCATCAGTTCGTTTTTCAAATGACCCAAATTGGAAGAACACCTTCTTCAGAGTTCTGGAATATGTGCCTTCTATACGACAGTATCCACAACCAAGTTTCGCAGAATGACCTTTAATTCCCTGAAGATATGACCTTGCCGGAGAATCACACGTGAATACAGCAGTACCTTAAAAAAGTAAGAGCAAAATACAGAAACATACCTACTAAATGTAAATAATAAAGATCAATTTCCTTGGTAAAAACAATTATTGAAACCAGTTTGAGGCATACCCCCAAGCAGTTAAAAAAGTGATACAGCAAATAATAGGAAATAGTCAAATGGGAAATAGACAATAAGTTTGTGTAGACAGACAAGAGACTATAAAATACATTTAAACAATAAAGATGTATTGTAATCATTTTAAGCTAGTCTTAAGTTAACTCTTTTAATTAAAACAATTAAATCTTCTCATAAAATGATAAATTCATAGAGGAAAATGCTTACATATTCTTATAAAGAAAGGCCCAATTGCAACATAATTGTCAAATTGACTCAATTCCTCAACAAGATGAGTTGTGAACTCTACCAAATTGGGTTTCCCTTCACCAGCAAATATTGCAATTGGCAAAGGACTTGAGCAGGAGGAACCAATCACTTTGAATAAAATTGGCCACAAATTAACTGGACTACTTCGGAAAAGAGGAAGACCATCAACGCTAAGGAGAATGGTGATAGAAGAGTAGGTAGAACTTAAAGATAAAAGACCTTTATCAATAAGAAACTTCAGATTGTCCAGAATTGACACATAACCAAACTTTCCTCCATTCTGCATAGTTGATGAGATTACTTCACCATACTTGGCTTTCTTACGTAAAAGATAAATTGAATTAGGGACATCCATGCCATGTAATTTTAACACATTCAACAAAAAGGCCATGTGACGGTGACTAACTTTGCTGATAATGAAAAATATGAACAATTGATCTGCCAGAGATATAATTTCCTCATCTTCATCCTCCACACCATCTTCATCCGCATCATTTTCATTCCAAAAAGCTTCATTGTCTCTATCGTCATAATTTTGATCGTCTCCAACATTTTCATCTTCACTGTCTTCATCTCCATTGTTATTTTGATTGTCTCTAACACTTTCATCTCCACTGTCTTCATCTCCATGGTATCTAACTATTTCATCTCTTCTATCTTCATATTCTTCAGCATTCTGTCTCATATTTTCTTCCTCATCAGGTTCCAAAGCTGAAAATGTCAGATATAGTGGAGTGATGGTAAATACATAAATGACAATTTTTTATAAAATCAATAAATATTATAACTTTACAAATGACTAACCTAGTAAATAAATGTGATTCAAAATGGTCAATATAAATGAAAATTGTTTTAATTTCAAAAATCATGAATTAGTATTTAAAACTGAAATACAAAAATAATAATACCCCAGACCCTAATCTAAAATATACATTTTGTTCTATTTGAAAAAATGTACAAAAATGTTAAAAACAGAAAAATTACACCCCCGTTAAATGCTTCAGAAATTGTACTGTTAAACCAGTCTTTAGTTTGAACAAAACTTCAAGAGATTTCAGTGTATATAGCATAATACATATTACTAATTGGCGTTTAGTAACATATGTATATTGATAATTTTTTACCAACATATAATTAAGAATTAACAATAAAAACACATTATCTAAAGAGTGAAGATAAAATGTCTGATTTCCAGTTTAGCCATTATGACTATATATTATATATATTAAGAAAAAGTGTCTGATTAGTCGAAATTCCTATTTAGGTGGTATATACCATAGATTATCTTTTAAATATTATTAATATACATATATTTCACATAAAACATTTTTTTGTATTAAACTACTACATTAACCCATGCCTTCTATCAATATCCTCCCTCTCCAGTTCTATAACATATTTATGAAAATCTCAGGACCAACCAAAATTACTATAAACTAGAATTCTGGTATGAAACAGCATTGCAGTATAATTTAGGTATTGTATGTATTATAGCTACTATATATACTCACATTTAAGCAGAGAACTTTTGCAATAAATTTGAATGAAAAAGTTGGGTGATCAGCTTAAATGCAAGCATACAAGCAAGGGCAACCCCAGGGTGGCAGGAGTGGGCCATTGCTGCTAGCATTGACACTTTTCTGATTAGGAGCCTAAAGTAACACACACATAAATTAAAACATTTGATATGATAATAGAATGTCAGCTGATAATTTTCTGGTAAAAAAATAATAATTACTGTTCTGATTTCAATGTGTAAGACTTCAACAGGCATGTGTATTATTGGCACCTATTGTATTAAACTAAGTGCTTTTTTAGAATTTTTGCATGTGACCGATTAAAAAACTTTTTGAGAGTAAGACTTTTCTTAGATAAATTAAATTTATTATTTCAGTTATTCTCTTAACTTGATATTATAAAATAAATTTTCAAACTGACATCTGATGTTACAAGAGTTATCACTAACCACGAGAAATTTAATTACTATTATTACATATGTTCCCCTATGTTAAAGTACTCAGTATATTGTGGTCTAAGCCTGTAGAACATTATAAAATTGAGTATCTGGCAGATAATATTGCCATGGCCCATTTGACACAAATGAAAAAATATATATATCTGAATTCATTAAAAAAATACACAAAGTATTTTTATTGTCAAACTGCTGTATTAGTAAAAACTGCCTGTAGTATAAACAATACTTTGCTATTATTTCTTTAGCATTCCACTGACATATTATATTCATAAATAATTCTTGCATCTGATTACACTGTATTGTTAGTTCTGTGTTACAATTGTTGGTCCAAAGGTATTCTTTGAATTTTTACAAAATTTGAAATTTTACTAGCTATACCTTTTCAAAATAAATTTAAAGTCAGTTACTAGGTTAAAAAAAATATTTTTTTAATATTGCAATCTACATGTTTTTTTAATGTAAACATTTATTAAATTAAGTAACTTTAGAAACAGGAAGGTATGTTTACAATTTTCCATCTTAATGAAATTTTGCACAATTTTTTTTTAGTTATTTAAAAAATAATATTATTTCAATATTATTACTAACTTAGTTGGCCACTAAGTTAATTATTTTCTTAACATAGTAACACTTTGAGAAAATGGATGTTTGTGATTTGATGATTTATTTTGTTGTAACTATTATTTCTTCAAATTATACACAATATTTTAAATTGCATGCAACTAGTTGGACCAGACAGGTACATTACATATAGAATTAGATATGCATATTAATTATGCCTTAAACTGGTTAGATCATTTTATATTAAATAAATGAAGAAAATGTTATGTGTGTGTCTGATTTATTCATTAAATTCCAAAAAAAATTAAACTACACCACCAAGTTTTGGACCATAAACTATGTCTATGACATTGCCATTAATTTCAAAGCCATATACTCTAAAAAAATGATTTATTCTATTTTTCACTGTTTAATCATTTATTAAATTTAAATGAAGCATTTGTAATATAAATTATAATCAAATACATTTTAGGTACTTTTTCATTATTATTATGGGACACCAATTGTTATTAGCAGGATTTTATTTTAAAGTGGGATTATAATTAAATTTTATAAATAATTCAATGCTTGTGGATGTTGTAGCTGGCTAAATTTTAGGGTGGTTAGCAGCCACAGGCTTTCAAATGTAATTTGAAATTGAGAGGACTGGTAGTGGTGTTGTTTTTCCCCTTTTTGTTTCCAGTTATTTTAGCAGGCGGTTTTTTCAAATTTGCTGCTGTCCTGTCATAACAAAAAAGTGCCAAATCTTGCTAAATACAGCTTACAATTAAGTATATTGACATTTGACACTTGCCAGAATGAAAAAGCAGAAGAATTCATCACATTTTACAATTTTTAATTAGTAACATTTAAAATTAATAATGTTGAGGATTAATAAAAAAAGTCTAAATTTAATAAATTCTTAGAAATTAATAATATCAAATCATAATCTCTATCCTATTTCTAATCTAAGCCAATTAACTGTTAAGCTTTAGCCTGCGTTAGTTTAGTTTACGAACTTCATAATTACAAACAATATATATACAATTACCTCTTGCAGAATAAGATTGCAGCACATTGGTAACAGCCTGACTCTTCAACTTGCGTTCGTTTCTTGTAGCCAATTTATCATGTAAAGTGTAGTGAATGTCTGCTGCGCGTATATAAAATGTCCGCTGACTTTGAGGGGAATTCCTTCTTTCTAGAATTCTCCGTGGTTGGCTTGACGACGTCAACCAATCACGGACCTTCATTTGTCTAATATCGATTGTATCGCTGTTATATAAGCGAAGAGAATTAAGCTGTAAATACAACCAGAGACACACCATCAGTCAATCCAGTCAGACGTAACATCAGTCCTTTAACATAAGACCAAGCATCCCATCAGCTTTGGACATTGTGTAGACTTTTATCTTCATCATTATATTATGCGTCAATAGAACGCCACTGTTATATATATTATTTGCATATAGACCAATAGACATTGAAACCTGACTTGACTTATTTACTTATACTTTGAGAAAATATAATTATGTGTGGTAATAAAGATCAATAGATCCATCGCTACCTTAGGATCACCACACAATGTTTAATGATTTACTATAATACGCGCTGTGTTATTTGTTTACATTCGGTTTAAACAAAAGGGACATTTAAAAAAATAAAGCGTTACGTTCACAATCAAATACACCCACCCACCCCCCTGTAACGTTGTGTAACACTAACCAAACCACCCCCCCCCATGCGTTACGTAATACTTGAACAGCCCCGTCAACTTGCAAAAAACTATGTAAACATTTATTTCAATACGACAAAACGATTTGCGAAAACCGTCTAACGGGTGTATATATATTTAATTTGAAATATTTAGATTTTATTTTCTTTTAACGTTATTACCTTTATATTGATAAATGTAAAATGTTAATCATCCCACGCCTTTACAGTGAGGTTTTCTTACATGTACATTATAATCTATAATATATTTGATGCAAAACTGAATATTTCATTGATGGTGTGTCATAACCTGTTAATTTAGTTTTTAACATTATATTCAAATGTATCTCCAGTAAAACAATGGAGACTGTTTAACATCATCCCGCGCCTTATGTAAGGCACGTGATAATTTTGCTTAAAATCAATTGTCGAACTTGATAGGTCAGCATTCAAAAATAAATTGATTCTATGGATTAATATTCATTATTGCACTTTCTAGAGCTTCACATTGAAATAAAAATTTAAATAAAATAGTGATAGGTATTTAATTTGTTATTAATATGCAGTTCTGAAACCACAAAAAAGTGCTAAATTTACTCAACACAACCAACTTACACAACTTAATAGAGTTAAATATGCCTACATCATATATTGCATCAAACAGAAATATTTATTATATTTTTTGTTAAATGTTTATTATCACATTTATGTCAATTCACGTTTTTTAGATAAAGGTCCTGTATTTTTCTAAATATATCTGCTTCTTTTAATATATTAATAAAAAAATGCAAATTCTTCTGCGCCTTTTTTGGAATACGCCTTTTAGGTATAAATAAGCCAATTGCTTCAAAATTTTTATTATGTTTCGAGAGTTTCGTCGTGGTCAAGAGGTGAGTTTTTGCTCATAATAATTTACTATTTTCCATATACCGGTTAATGTATTATTTAGCGGCATAAAGTCGATTTCTTAAATATTAATTTACTATAAAGCACTATGTCTATGACATATGAGTCATGTTGTGACGATTATATTAATATTATTATAACTAAGTATAATTATAAGTATAATTGAGGTTAGTGGAATGTTGTTGGTGGCTAAGTTCATTTGTGATATGTGAGAAGTAATTGGAGACCACCTTGTGGTGGTCTCTACTATTATAATATGAAATATAGGGTTACTGCATAATATTTTTAGGCGATCCCATATTTTAGCCTCTCAAATTATTTCAAATTCATTCAAATTTCCCACATTAAATTATTTTAATGTGGGACTGCCCCATGATTATCAAAAGTCTCCTTAATTACTAGTAGAGGTCTAATAATTGAGAAGATTCTTGATAATAATGGTGTGGTTGTGGACTTGTGGCCACCAGCTTTTAATACTAATACTAAGTGTATATGTTGAGTACCATAAGCAAATTCATACCGTTTGCCTTTTGCAAACCATTTATACCATTTGTGAATGGTACAAATGGTTAGATACAGCATATTTTATATAAAAAATAAAAATTAGTTATGACAACCACAAGATTAAATTATACCTAATTTTTAAAAATTCAACAATTATTTTTCTTTTTAATAACTATCTATAAAAAAAATTTATTTACTAAGTCAAATATTAGACACATAATATTAGGAATAATTTACAATTAGAAAAAAAAATTCTCTAATGGTTCATACTGTTTATAAATGGTTTGAACTTGAGATTAAATTATACATAATTTTTAAAAGTTTAACAATTATTATTCTTTTTAATAACCT
>JAYRBW010079995.1:0-23844 GCA_036023295.1 Invenusta paracnida | reverse complement strand
TTAGTTTTAAAAATATAATCAGCTTTATAGTACTTATATTTTTATGTTTTTGCTGGTTTACACCCCCTTTCGTGGACGCACTATTATATCGAAATCCTTCGAATATCACAGTTAACAAACTCCATGGAAATATAATATTATATTTTGACCCTTATGTTCTGTTCAATATGTTTTACAAACTGACATACTTTATAAATTTGTGACGTCTGTTTTTTATATTTATGTATTTAATATAAAAACGTATAGGAAATATTTATCCACTTATGTGTTTTATTTGTTTGTGTGTTTACGTGTTCTACATCTTATGCCTTATTATTTGATTTTATTACTTCTGAAAGACATTCGATACGTTGAAATTATATAGTTACGTACAATACATACAATGATGCAACATACAGTATTACTTGGTGTGTTTACACAAAACAGTTTTTCTTAATAACTAAAGACTAATCACATAATATTCAACAACTTTATTAATATTATTGAATTCTGCAATTAAAATATAATAATTTTTACACTAACTAAACGTATACAACAATTTTTTTTCAATTCAAGTAAAAGCAGTTATGGTTTTACGTTACACTACGTGCCAAATTAAATAAAAATATCAAATTCGCGAGTTTTAAACGTGTCAGCTGATTTTACTGTAATTTGTTTCAACTATAGTCGACTAATACAACGTTAATAAAACCATACTCGTGATAAAAAGTTGTATACATCAATTGTGAATAAATAAAAGTTCTTGATTTATATTTAAAAATATAATTTCTCTGTATTTTTGGCACATAAAGTGGTGTGTTTTAAAGCATATTTTACAACAACAAAAAATTAAAGAAGACGTTCTTTCTTCATTTATGATTACGTTCAGATACAAATTAAATGTTTTTTCTTTAGATTTATTTTAAATTATACTTTTTTTGGGGCAGTTATGAAACATTTTTTAATTCCTTATTAAACAATCATTTAGAATCACGAAAAATGAGCTTATTTGAAAGTTTCAGAGTTAAAAGGAATTAAATTTATTTATTAGAGTACACAAAAATTTTATGAACAGCGTAATTATAAATTATTAGATTTAATGTCCTATGTCTCCTTGTAACCCATGCAGACTACGGTGGAACAAAGAGCGACAGGCTCGTGAAGAGGCCGAACGCCGACTGGCCGAGCTGGAAGGTCGTCTCCGGGACGAGGCTAGTCAACACGCTTCCACAGTGCGTGAGATGGAGGAGTCACAAGCGCGTATTCGAATGCTCGAAGTGAAGCTGGAAGAAGAGAACCGCCTGCGTCGGGATCTAGAAGATATGCACCAGCGTCTCGAAGAAAATAACCGCAAGTTGGAAGAGGTGGGTGCTTTAGGTCGTGTCATCTGGAAATATTGATTGCATATCGGAATAGTTAGGGCTAGAGTAGACTAAAAAAACTAGCGGGATATGTATGTAAGCTTCAAATGTATCGTATATTATGTAATGCAAAATTAACACTATTAAAAATAGATCCTCTATAGGTACTAGTATTTATTAACATTTGAACTATTAGATGACATTTTTATGATTTAGTTATATTTATATTGTATATAACTTACAAATGAACTATAAAATACTTTTATCTTTAAGTATCTTTTTGTGTAATTTATAAACATTACATAATTTTTCACAGACATTCTTTTCAAAGTTTGACTAGAATTCACATTAGCTCTATTTGCACAATCTACAGCACTGTAAATATGATATGTTTTACTCCTCTTGATCAATATCTAAAATCTAGAATTATAATATTTTAAGATTCCGATCTATATTTACTTATTTATATCCTATATCTATTCGTGTTTTTTTTATTCTAAAAACTTAATTAAGTTACACTTTTTTATCCTTACAATGAGTCATGATAAAAATACTGTTGGACAAATGGAAATATAAAATTGATGCACCATTATTTTTATTTGAAATTATCCTATAAAAAGTGTTTTCGTCTATCTGAGAATACAAACAAAAATATTTCACGTCAAACTTAATTGAAAACTATTTTTGATAGAAATTATTTATTGTTTTTTTATTGAATATGGAAAGTTTATTGTTGTTTTACATTATTACTCATCGTTACCTTGTTACCTGTTTATTTGAGTGTTTAACTACAGAAAGAATGTTTTTATATTCTTTCTGTAATATCTTTCTTTTATCTTCTATGTATCCTGCATTTACTAGTTGCGGTACTTACTAATATATTATTTAATTAATGTACATTCATTTGCATTAAATTACTAGGTCAGCCACACAATATATTTAGCCGTAACTATCATTGACTCTTTTCCACCGTAAGTGGCCTACTGTTAATGCCAATTCCTGAATTAATTATAATACTGCAGCGATGAATACTGTGTAGCAGGATCGCGAGAAATGCATATATCGTAATTGTATATATAGACTACTGTAGATATACTACTAATTGTAAACAAGACACTATTAATATGTGTTCCTTTGTTAAATTTATGACCCGAATGTGTTTATTTTAAATAACATTACTTTTCAGTAAAAAAGTTATGTGAGTCATGCTAACTTTATTGATATGCACACATTTTTAATTAAGTGAGTGAATTAACGCGACACATTTAACAAAATGTACCACAAAAATTATTTATATTTTTATTTCAAGTTCGACCGATTAGAGCTCTGAAATTTTAATGCAAGAATTATTTTATCTGAACACATTATTTAATTTACATATAACAGTAATGCTTAAATGATTAAAAAATGTATTTTTTTAATCTTATTATTTTATAATTTTTATTGCCAAAATTAAAATTTATGTAACACTACAATTTGTTCACGTTTTTATTTCTTAGAAAATATTCTTTATTAAGTAGCAAAAGTAGTAAAAATTCTATTTATAATTACTTAAAATTCATATGGTATTTTTGTAATTTTTCAAACAACATTAATTTTTGGGATGTTTTATTCAATTCTTTGTAAATTATAATATTATGCAACTGTTTTTAATACTATCAACAGTCGAAAATAAAATTTTAGGTTATAATTTTATATTGAAACTGTATATTTTGCTATTATACGACGTCATTACTTAATAAATATACAATTAAAAGCATTAAGACATCACTTCTGTGGATGATATGATTTAATATTATATATAAACTTAGTAACTATTTGGTAATCTCACACAGGTGGTAGAATATAATAAAAAGACTGTTAACTCTAGGAAATCATTTTGACATAAGTGTACTAATTACAAGCTAAAGTAAAATGTTTTTGAGATATAAGAGTAACCTTCACTACTAAGCGTGTTTTTTTTCTTTTTTTTCATTCATAATCTGAAAACTAAGAATTTTCTATAATTTAAAGTTGTTAGATGTTAAAATGTATAATATAGAGTTAACACTTTATGTAATTTATTTATTTCAGTCACAATCGGTGGCCTCAGAAGAATACCAGCGTCTGCTACAGGAGAACCGACAAATCAACGATCAGATCTCAGCCAAGAACAATGAGATCGAGGGCTCGTCGGACGAACTGCGTCGCTTTCAGGAGGAGGTCGAAGTCCTCCGTCTCCAACGTCTGGCTCTCGAGGAAAAGACTCGGGAGCTGGAAGAAGAGGCTAGTCGACGCCCCGTTGTCCAAGAGCAAGTTGCCTATGAACACAGCAACGGGGCGGCAGCTGAGATCGTGTTAGTAGAAGAGTCGGTTGGCTCTTCAGATGGTCACAATGAGATGGGTGACTATGGTGGTGAAGATGACAGCAAAGAGTATGGTGAGTGAAGTATCTTCATTCTTTATTTCATACTAGTGCTTTCATATATCTAATGATCAAGCCATATTTATAAATATCTGAACCGCGCGAAAAAAACAAAAACAGGGTGGAAAATGTGTGTACATTACGAGGACAAGAAAATTGTGGTCGTTCAAAACTCACCATATCTTGATTACCTGGATAGCTATCAGCAAAATACCACTTACTGTAAAAAAATCCTTTATGGTCTCAATAGTGTCTTAAATAGAACTTTTGATTTGAGTCTTTTTTTTATATATATCGTATAAAAGCTGGTTGAGGAGAGTTAAAACAAGGACTTAAATTTCTTTGGATAACATGTAAAAAGCTGCACTCATTTTACTCCATTGTCCACTATTTGATCTGTTTTCAATCGACCATTTAATGTCCTTGAATGTGATTTACATTCAAAATAATTTACCAATCAACAAATTGTCAATAATTTGCCTATTCAGAAATCTATTGATAGTCCAAAAGGAGTCTGGAGAATAGTTTTTTGCTCGAAAGTCTACAGAAAGAGGACTACAATGCTATAAACATATAAATATGAAGTACCTTGCCAGAATTAAATGCATTTTAGTTATCGTAAGTCATCTAGTCAGAAATCAGTTTTTGCACAAGAAAATCGTGTGATTCCATACGAAAAACTAACATAGTTTGTATTAGTTAATATATCTACGGTTTAATGTAAATCTTTAGTTTTTAAAATCGTATTTTAAGCTTAATAATGTAAAACTGTAATTTTATTTTTATAAGGAAATATTTTCTATTCAAAATCTAGAAAGTGTCTCTGATAAAAACGTCTACAAACTACTTTGTATTTTTCAATCTTACTTTTTCAGACAAAATATTTTGTGAGTGAAATCAATTTCACTAAATTATATGCCTATATTTCTAATTATATTTAAATAACATGAACCATTTAACGATTACACTACTATGAAGTCACAGACTTTTTTATTTTCAGAGTTAACCTAATACTATAATAAAACTTACTTTATTAACTCATCAACACATCACTTTTATTTTATCAATAATTTTATTTTCATTTTTATTGAAAAGCTTATATCAAACAGATATTATATTATCACACTAGATTTTGATTAATTCAAGCGGGATAAAACATAAATTTCAGAGAGATTCGATATTTAAGTATATCTAAGTATATTTATTAAAAAAATGTAAATATAACAATGTATTATTTTCAATGTTTATTGCAATCAGCATTAAAAATGTCACATAATAAATTTCATTGAGAAAGTTAGAATTTACAAAACATAACATTTTTTAATAAAATATATAATGTGCAGTCTTACTTGTATTATTATAATCAAACAAAATGAAATATAAATTCAAGAAAAAGCAGGATCACTAATTACGAATATGTTTTATTTAATTGACAGCTTTTTGTATTGTAATTATGCGGGTAAAAAGATCACAGACATGACCAACTGTTGTGACTATTCAGAAATTGTTTATATACTCCAAGCACGCTTTATTTTCATTTTATAATAACTCAAAATATAGGTAGGTATATTATTGAAAAATATCCAAAGTCGACTTGTGATCTATACGATTTTAAATATATCATTTCCAAAAATGGTTTAAAACTATAACATATATTTTTTAAATGGGTTTCTTCTAATTTATTTTAATTGGATCCACTTTCTTATCATTTATTTTACTTACTAATTGTTGTTATATATTGCAGACATCAGATTTTATTATATTGTGCAAAGTATGCACATTCACCATTTGGTTGATCTTTATCGATTATTTAAATTTCAATAGTGTACATTTTATGTATTGTATTACACTATACTTAACTTAGGTTATACTATATCACAGTCTATATTATAAAATGTACTTTAAAACACGTTTGTGACACAATTTCATTATGTTATTTACGTTGTCTTCAGGGAAGTAATAATTTACTTATTTTTGTACTACGGTTTAGTTTTGCTATTGACATTGTCAATACAATCACATGAATTAGGTAAAAATATAGGTTCTGCTCCAGTATGACTTTTCATGACACTTGAAATGTTTATAATACATCCATACGAATCTAGCTGCTATCCTAATTTGAGTTTTTTACTAACTTGGACCAAGGATTCCTATATAGTAAATAGTATTACTATATAGGAATCCTTGCTTGGACATATTTAAGGGAAACTTCACTTGAATCGTAAGTTTTTGTAATTCTTGTTGTTATAGTAATTAATATATATTATTTAAACAAGTACATCATACATCATGACTAACGTAAATAGCTAGGTGTGTATCCTACTATTGTAGTTATTGGTATGCATCCGTCTATATTATAATAGACTGTTTTAAATTACTGGCATACAATTACAATACAACATACACATATACAAACAATCAGTTTACTGAAATTAATCTGCATAGGTACAAACGCACATTCTTCGAGGAGAGTGACACAACAGTGATTCCTCATTCAGCTACTACCTAATGTGGTGGTTCTGAGTTTAGTATGTAGGCTACAGTATAAATAGCTGATTTGCACATAATACCGTGTATACAAAGTTGCACTGTGTTACTATCTGACTAACTAATCAAATATATCTAGTAATATTGAGCTTGGCGCTATCTTTCTATATATTTATGTTACTGTGTTCAACATGGTCTTAATACAGCCAAGCACTATGGTATACTATACCTCCAGAGAGTGGAACAGAGAAATTTTAAGTGTGCGAGTACCAATATAGGTAGCTTAAACAATATATTCCTACGATCACAAACTTCTAATTCATACTGTCTGCTGTTATACAGTCTACACCATAGAAATGAAAGTAAGTAAACAACTAACTCTCATTTCTATGGTCTACACGGGTAGAAACAGACAAATATCTATCTACATATGATCGCATGCAATTATCTATTTAGGTAACCCTTGCTGAATATTTGCAATATTCAGCTAACTTTGGTTGTATTTAAATGAGTAGTGACTACATGACTCAAATTTCCGATGTTATTTAATTCTTCTTAGGTGGTTCCTATTTTCGTATAATGAATGGGCATTGTTGTTATAGTATTAAGTACAACATAATAGCTTTAGTGTTGTGAAACCTGCTAATAGAATTAATAGTTTGTCGATTTTCGTCATAATTTAGCCATGTCAGTATATATATATTTTTTGCCGGTGTTGAGTATTAAATTGAATAGGAATGCAATTTAGTCATTTTTTGTAAGCCAAGGTAAATTTACAATGGTCAGTCAATAATTCTCACAGACTTATGCAAAACTGAATTAATTATTGTCATTGAAGCGTACGATTGACAAATTAAGAAGCAATTGTTTTCGTACAATGCACTGCTACGTTGGGTTTGCTTCTATTTCATTTAAATGAGTTTTCACATTGATTTAAACATTACAAGCAATTTAACTGTAAGTTACATACAAAGGTAAAATATTAATGTTTTCATAGTTTCCCCTTAATAAATTATTTGTGCTATATTTTAAAGTCAATAAGACTTTTCATGTTTCACATCAAATATCCTTGGTTGTTTATGTCAATTAGGCTATAATAATCCAGATTATTTGAATAACCAAAACTGATTATCATATCCGAAAACATAAAAAATAATCGGTTATGTTAGTTATTTAAAATTTGTCGGCTTAAAAAAATTGCAATTTACATTTATGTACCTCATAAAGACATGTTGAATACATTACTTGGTTGATAAATTAGCAACAACATTTTCAATTAAAACGTATATATTTATATTTTTATATATATGGTGGTTTATTTACATCGATGGTAACATCAATGTAAGTAACAAGTAAGTAGGTATGTAATTATATTTTAACATCAGTAATCACACGCGTCGATATAATTGTATATGCTTTCTTTCGTTATTAATTTATACTGGTTCATCTACTAAATACCATATTTAAATACATAGCTATAAAAAGAAGTCATCTCAAAAACTAAAAAAATCAAATTATAGAATTGTTTCGGCGAGCGACTCTCTTCTTCTAGTAGACTAAAAGTATAAATGTCAGAAGAGTCCCTTTAAACGAATTGCGCCTGTGGTTACTATAAGCGTTGGCATCCATAAGAAAATAAACCGAACTGTGAAATAAATCACTTCACGATAAAACGGCTATGCGTTGTTTGATATTTCAATGTTATTAGATAAGAACTATTTTGGTTCCGTACCATTGATATACGTATACGTATATGTATGTGATAAGAATTGCTGAGCTTCATGATGATTGGATTATATTTTTTATGAGCTATTGTTTAGATATTGTTTTTTTGTGTATTTTAAATTATTAAAATTGCATAGTGTAACACCTAAATAAGCATATTTATAGTAATATTTAAAATACTTGTACTTAAATTAAGTTGTTTATTTCAAGTTCTAAAATGTTATTCAG
The DNA here is from genome assembly GCA_036023295.1 of Invenusta paracnida. Classification (NCBI taxonomy): domain Eukaryota; kingdom Metazoa; phylum Platyhelminthes; order Proseriata; family Coelogynoporidae; genus Invenusta; species Invenusta paracnida. Next base: position 15,660 of record JAYRBW010079995.1, on the reverse strand, counting down.
TTTTAATTTTCATCAAACACACATTGTACGAACACATATATGTATGTCTTTCTTATGCAGGTCGCGACCTCGCAACACTCGAGGACGGTGAAAACAACCGCTCAGAGGAGAACCGAGAGACTGCGGTGCAGAAGAACCAGCGTCTCCAACTGCAACTCCAATCCCTTTCAGCAGAGCTCAAGAACACACGTGACGAGACCAAGATTGAGACTGTTGACCGCATCCACGAGGAGAACCAAAGCACTGGCCGGGACAAATTCAAAACCCTCCGTCAGATCCGACAGGGCAATACAAAGAAGAGAATTGATGAATTCGAGTGCTTGTAGACGACTTGCTGCAGTTCAATAACCATCACCACCTAAGCTTCCTCTTCATTCCCCCCTTCCATTTCTTTTGGCCTTTCTGACAAATTCTTCAACTATTTTCCCTACCACCACCTTAACATACTATTAATGTTTATATCAAATGCTCATTGCTATCTATCTACTATGATATAATAAATAGCCGCCATTCATTCACACCTATCTGTGTTCCTTCTAAAATCAACCACTGGAAAGTATTTGTTTTTGTCACCCAACAATCTTAAAATAGCTTCACACATGCATATTTTCACTTATGGAACCGATCCATTATTTCACTGTGATGTGTCTTACTTTCTCTTGCTTGCTTGACTAATATTTTCTAGGATTTTTATTATGTTCTGAGGGAATTTTAATTTTTAGGTCTCATCGGATACCAACTAAAATTTCTTACAAAAATCCTGTTTATGTTTGAATTATATACTTTTCATCACCGATAACATATTTTTGACACAAAAGTTAAATTTTTTATCAAATTGTTCTGATTTGCATATATATATATTATACACATGAAATTCGCTTTCAAATACTTCAATAGCTCTTGTTTATTGAATTTATGATACTATTATTTTTTAATAACTCACCGAATTTTTCTTTATATAAAACTTCCCCAGTATCCAACTCCTACTTTTCTTTCCTAAAATTACCATTTCCCTCCCTCCAAAATGTTTTTTTTTACCAAGAGGCCTTATTCATACTTTCTTTAGAACATTAATATATATATATACGTTACATTCCACACCACTTGTTATCATATTCAGCATCGACTTCCATCATAACTCTTCATCTATTAATCGGTGTTTGGAGAGTGTCAATACTGCTGTTCGACTCATATTAATGTTAGTTTTATTTATATATTATATAACTGAACGGCGATGTGCGATCGTGACCTAGATATTTTTTATCCCTTGGGTATATGTCATATTTTTGATTGAATAATCGACTATTTAGCTATCTTTATACAATGCTATAATTGTACGTAAATTTTAGGTTGGTGCGTTTCTGATGCTTTTTCATATCTGAGATGACATTCCTTTGAGTTAAATAAAAATTATTTAATTGGCATTTTCAGTTTTTTTACTTTATATTGTTTTTTGGAATATTTCTAGAATTTTATTAGTTATTTCTCAGTTTCGTAGATTTTTTTAGATTAAGGCAATAATTTGCATATTATGTTAAATTGAAATAGTTAATTATGAATATAAATGAAAAATTAAATGTTTTCTTATACGAATATTAATATGATATTGTTGTGAGGATGCTACCAAAAGAATTAAAGGACTCTAGTTTGGTTTTATGTCTGACAATATAATTAGTGATACATAGGTAATATTGGTGACTTCATTCCAGATCTCAAGTATAAAATTACTGTTTCTGTATAGATTAATAAATTGCATTATCATTTTCTAAATATGAAAACGAGTTCAAAATGTTAAGACTACATTAATTCTTCATAAACAATTTGTGATTACGATGTCTTTTTTGCAAGAATATTTTCCTTATAATTTACTTCAGCGTTTCGAATACATTAGTGTTTTAATTGTATAACTAAAAAGGTTTTAAATAAAATTACTAACATATTTTTTATTCTATAAATATATACTGTATGTCACAAAATGTATTGTATTAAATATAATTTAATACAATAGCTGCAAATATGTAAACTACTTTATTATATTAAATAGATATCGCGTAAATATTTGTTGAAGCTCTTATCATAAACACCAATGGATATGATTGATTGGTATGCATTGGTAAATGTAACAGATAATATTGTTAATGCAAAATAGTATTTAATTACTTAGTATACCTATTGTTAGGTTTACATACATCAATGACTTCTAGATATAACATATTTTTATCACATCTACTTTTATATAAAGAGCAAACACTGCTTATAGTTATATAGTAATAATAAACGTATGTTAAAGATTTTTATGACTGCAGTACATTTAAAGATGTACACAATATTAAGCAAATTATATAATATGTCATATTATGTTTATCGCACTTATCGGAAAATACAGAATACTACATATGTAAGAATTATATCGTTGCAGTTATGATATTATTATATGAATGTTTTGTACTACTAGAAAACTAAAAAGAAATTAATTGAAACTTGTCCACTCAATACACTTCAAGCCATCAGTAAATTTATTACAAAGATTATATTTGGTTTCAAACTAAAAGTAGGATATGTGAGTACTTATATCAATCGCTTAGGTTTATTATTTGAACTATCTATTTGTAAGAGTTGAGAATTACATCAGGTCCACAAAAACTAGTTCCATCTATATAAATTCTGTCCAAAAATGCAATGCCTAAAATTCAGTAGTTTAATAGAATATTGTTATTTCTTTGCTAAATGATTTTATTTATAAGAGCACTAAATTACAATAAAATATCTCATTAGAATTTATATAACGACTCAATGTCATCATGAGTTACCCAATAATAACTTCAGAAGTTGTTACTTACGCATTTATAAAATCTATGGGTATTGTGCTGTTCTAAAGATAGTATTAAAAAGATAAGTAACAATAAAAAAGGACATCAATAACATATATTTTATTCTGACTGTATTAAATGACTAATCATTTCATGACCGTCGATTACACGAAAAGAAACATTAAATATTATTGAGTTACTGATTCTACTATTGAAAAAAATAGAACAATTGTAAAATTATACATACCAAATATCTTAAAAACTCGAAACATGCACAATATTATATAGGTATGTAGGTAAATACATTTAGCAGCTGTCTAGCAGACAAGTTGAATCAAAATAAAATTAGAATATCACACTATCAAGTTAAATACAAGCAATAAATTAGTGAACGTAAAATACTAAATATATAGGATATATCATCATGGGGTAAAAGGAATTCTATAAACAACAACAATAACATATATAATTGACAAGCTTTAGCCAGCACGATTGTCCTAAAAATAATACAAGATGAAATACACAGAACTTGTAATACTAACCTTCTAAATCATGTAGTTACTTACAAATATGGCTATTGATAATTATTATTCACATAAAATTGGTAATGCCTATGGTTATAGGTATCACTCAACAGTGATAACAAAAAAAATATAATAGTGATGATAATTTCATAATTTTTAATTAGCACAAATGTGTCTTAACGTCATAGTATCCAAATACTTATTATGATCTTAAATAAACACCGACGCCCTCAGATAGTACCATTTGCGTAGAAATGAACTCCTTACCTTCTTAAAATGTAGCTGACAGTCAAATATGAGTACTAAGTACTAACTATTGATAGAAACAGACAAATAACAAGTACGCTGGCTATATATACAAAATATTGACAAATTGTAATGAACTAAAGGTCATTTGTGGACAGATAATATCGGTTCAACAGTTGCAGAGATATTTTTCAACTAACTTTCACTGTATTCTAATGCACATAACTTTGACGTCAAACTAGTGCTAAATGGACAGTGATAATATTATTATATGAATAGAATCGAAGAAGAGTTATAATAGTTTTTAACATGACATATTTAAAAAATAGACTGACAAAATATAGTGTAGTAATTAATTATTGAAATCTTTCATTTGAATAAGCCTAGATTGAGAGAAAAAGGTCTGCACGGAGATCTTAAAAAACTAAAAACATAATGTCGAAAAGGATTATTGAAATCTTCAATTTGGATAAGCCTAGATTGAGAGAAAAGGGTCTGCACAGAAATCACAAAAAACTAAAAACATAATGTCGAAAAGGAGAATAGCTATCTCTTCTCTCAATATCAGCAGACAATAAAGCTGGAATTTTCTTTTTTCGTTTTTCTAGAGTACAAACACGTATAATTGAATTAATCATTCAATTACAAGTCTATAATTACTTAGTTGTTTATAATAAGCTAATCAAATTAATCAAGGCAAAATAATAATGAATAAATACATCAATAGATAGTAGGAAATAATTTGTTGTTATTATTGTATAGTGTGTATTCAAGTGGAAAGTTGACACAGGCCAGTTCCGGCTGGTCAGATGGGTACGATACGATAATCACGATACGAATAGAGAGGGGAACTCGATATCCCAAACAGCTGGTGCTTTCTTGAGGTAGTGGTTCTCCACTACAGTACCGCGTTCAATGTTTTGTGCGAGGGAGTCGAGCACCTCGTTCAGTTGACAGCGGACCGGTAGGGACTGAAATGATGATTGATATATAAACATGGATAAAGTATTCTATGGAGTCGTGTACATGCACAAATAATTAATTCTTCATTAAAAAAAGCTTAAAAACGATGTTTATAATAAATATGTCGCAAAATATTAAGCTACTTTGGTTTTCTTTTTACAGCTACAAAACTACTAAATAGACTATTGAAATAATTCAATATATAAATAATAATTGATAATTAGTAAAAAAAATAACATGTATTAATAAACACTATAGATTTTGTTAAGTAATTACCATTTTTATTGTATTGTCAGGGTATTTTAACTGGAAATAATATTCTAAGCTTATGTAAAACATTAGACTTTAATCAATAGAATGACAATAAAAGTATGTTATTAAAAATAATTCTGCTGTATATATACAGGGTGTTTCAGAAGTCCGTTCCCAAGGCTTAACAAATTTACTCCCTGGCCATTGGATTAGATGCCGCGGCAATATCGAGTGGCCACCTCGTAGCCTGAACCTTACTCCCATGGACTTCTTTTTGTGGGGCCATTTGAAATCCGTTGTGTACATAAATCGACCTCGTACAATACTTGACTTACAGAATGCCATACGAAATGAATGTATAACATTAGTGAAGCAACATTAATAGCTGTCATGGGAAGCTTCAGAAAACGGAATCGTCCTTGTATTCGGGAAGGAGGCTCGCATTTTGAACATTTGTTGAAATGACTAACGTTATAATATTCTACTATTTTAGTATTCTAATGTATTAGTATCCGTAATTCTAAAATAAATGATTATTACCATGGGAACGGACTTCTGAAACACCCTGTATATACTATTAAATAAATTTATCCAACAATGTATAATATGTGAAATAAAATATTTAACATATGATATATAATGGTAATGTATTCAAAATTTGTTATATAACTAATAAAATTGTACAGCCTACTATGCATATATATAAATCAAATTTTATTTGTAGAGAAATCTATTATCAGAAATCCATTTCAAGTAAAATGAATAACACATAATACTTTTATATAATATTATAGCTCATTGACATTGCGGTTATAAAAATGCAATCAATATTATACAGATCACAAGACTAGTGCATTTACGATATTCCGTTTATATGCTGTTTTGAGTATAAAATTAGAGTACACTACATGCTTTACAACTTAATGTTAAAAGGTATAATATGTAATAATTTAAACTACATAAATCAAAATTACTGCCATCAATAATTAAGCTTTTTTGTCTTTACAAATGCAAGTAACTATTCAATTCAGTAATATTAATAAAAAAAGTTAAAATAAAAATATGGTGTCATAGCGTTTCACATCGTGCCAATTGTTTGTGTATTACAAGGTAGCGTTTCGCATAAAATAAAAGCATAAATTGTTATACTTTTTAAGTATAAAACAGTTATATCTATTTATACAATTCTTAAAATAATGTTTGGGAAGTATTATGAAATAGTCATATAAAATTTATTAAATCAAGGTTTGAGAAGTAATATAAAATATAAAAGTAAAAAAAGCATTGTTGCCAAGTTTTCACTCAAAAAGTTATCGCATATTCTGCTTCAGCCACAGTTCCTGCGTATTGGTAAATTTAAATTTCATTGTTGAGAAGTCTTTCACGCAATCGCACCAGTCGCTTCGTAATTCTTCTCGCTGTTGTGGAATGTCACCATTCGCCTGTAATAGTCGGTGTTCGTGTTCAAACTTCTGTTGTTCTCCTTGTAAGATCTCAATGAGGGCAAATATGTTAGGATGCGGCAGGCTCATTAGGCGATTCAGGGTTGAGTGCCATGCTTCCAAGTGATTATTTGTTCTTGAACCTTGTATATTGTCAAAATACGTCCAAATCCCCACTAGAAATCGCGCCACCATTGTGTCTACCCATGTCGTTGTTACATAGTCGAGAAACTGCTGAAGCGCATGGTCTGAGTTAGCGATTTCGTTCATTGCTTGCAACCGTCATCAATGAGATCTGCTAGTACTAGAGCTAGGGCACTAGCATGCCTAACTATGCGATTGAAAGAGTCTTCCGTATTGTATCGTCCTGTGAGCCCCAGATGTTGTAGAATGCCGCCATATTGCCTGAGAGTAGTGGAACAAGCAGCCTCTAATTCGGGCGTTTGGAAAGATTTATTGGATACAATTGATCATGGCAGTTTCAAAGTCAACGCATACGTTTTGGAGAGCAAACCGATGTCCATGCTGCAGCGCCGTGTTCTGTAGAAGATTAAGAAACCGAGTATACATCAGTTCAGTTTTGGTAGGTAATAGAGCCACGCAGACAGGACGCATAGCACCCAAAATTTTAACATGGAAGGAGAAAATCTGCAGGAAAATTTCCGGCGCTAATTTAAAGGTGCCGTCCATATAAATAGTATCAGCTGAACACAAATATCTGAGATTTTGAGTAGTTCCAAAAACGATGAATTTATCCTCCTCTTCGTCATTGGAAAGAATTATATTTCTACCATCCAATGTCCTTGCCCATTGATCGTCTAACACTATCTCAGCTCTGGTATGGGGTATCAGTGGAAGCCTTGTTTGTCTTGCTCTGTATAAAGAATATCGGTGCTTGGAGAATCCCGTCAATGGATCTGCATTCTCTTCATTTTCTAGTTGCTCATAGAATGCATCTGCGAAAACTCTAGTCATAGATTTCATTGAATGATTAATTGCATCTTGCTTGGCTGTAGCAATGGATAATTTTTCCGCAATAAGACCAGCATCTGGTGGATGGGTATGGTTTCCTTTGGAGCTTATCAAAAAAATTTCTTGTGTAACGGCAGTCACTTTGTAACCTTTCGAACGACGCCAATACCTTTTGTCATTTTTTTTAAATTGTTTATAGACAATAAATAATTATTACAATTCAACCGTTGGCCACCTCTTTTACTTTCTATAAACGTTGCTTGTTCTGCCATATTTGTATTATGAAGTCACATATTTCATTTATATACACAACGCAAGAATCGTTGTCTCTATATGCTAACTATTTAACTGAGCTAATAAATTATATTATGCTAAATGCAAGAAAGTAATTATGTAAACAAACACAATTCTCTGCACGTATTATGCAATATTTGTTGAAAATTGTCGATTATTTTAAACGCAATTATGTGAAACACTACGTAGCCATATACATATATATATATAAATGTATATAAAAACCTTAAGGTCAAACAATCAAATTAAAATTTGATTTATGATATATAATATACAATAAAGCATTTAGTTATAATCCATAATTAATCGATAAAACATTAAAAAACAATGTCAAGTTAAAATCTGTTACCAATTTTATTGCTCTAAGCACAGAATATTATAATACTCCTTTTATTACATTTATATTATGTCTTAAATATGAAACAACATAAAAAAGTATAGATGTGTGGACGTGAGGTAAAAAATATACTAATGGTAATATTATAATTAAAAACTCTGCATTAAAAATATAGCAACGCAAATTAATAACATAAAAGTCAATCGTTACTATAGAGTTAATTGAGCTAAACAAATATCCTTAAATAACGAAACATAATATTAAAATAATTAATCTGAAATAGACTAAATTATAATTAATAAATTATCTAGCGATTTGAATCAATAAACATGATCTTATCATATGCTGCCGCTATTAAACGTCTGCGTCAGTTTTAATCTTCGACGCACACAAGCTCAGTTAAAAATACACAAGCGTCCACATTGACACAGAAAAATTTGCGATTATACGTGAATTTGACAACAATATACTCACAACAGTTTCTCCGTTGGTATTCTCAAGAAGCCCTTTGATTTCCTCGGGTGTAATTCGAAGTGAGACAGCCGACTTAGAGATACCCACTGTCCATTGAAGTCCAGCTTGAGCCATCAAGACCGCCTCCACTGCCTGCCGAGTGAGCTCCGGGGCCAGCGAGAGCAAACCGGGTGTGGAGGGTGGGTCAAAGGGACTCTCAGCAGGATCGCTGGGCAACTTGTCCAAGACAATGCCCAGAGCCGCGTAGTGTTGCTGCCAAGGCAGCTGGAGGAGGTAGCTGCCCATCGAGATCACACCGGCCAACAGACAAGCCACTATCGGAAGGTCTGTTATGATAGGTGGATAGGGGGCATCACAAAAATGGGGCTATAAGCGACAACAATTCATATATTGATTCATGTAATTTTACCCCATTTACAATTTTGCCTTAGCAGTTTCTAAGTTCTAAATTAAAGCAGATTAAGTTATAGGATTTTTATCAATTTTACGAAGAAAATGTTTATTAATAATAAAGTGAATTCAATGTTGTACATATCTTTTAAAAACAAAACAAAATATTTTTTCAAATTTGATTTATAAAATTGAAACTAATAAAATGTAGATGTTCCCTGTCTACTGTTCTAAATCCTGATTAAATATTGGTCCTATTCCACCAGCCAAGATGTGTTTATTTCTGGAATACTGGGTCGCATCTATGTATACTTACAGCTCAGTGGATGACGCTATAAGCCCAGTAAGTTGGTGGGATCAAATACAATTCAATAAAAAATGCAGTGGGATATTCATGGCCGCAACATTTACATATTCTTAAAATTCACTTAACCTTCATAATTTATTGGTCCTAAATAGTACTTTGACAATTTTCGCACACTCTATTTTGACAATCCAATATTTTGGAATAAAATTCCATTTCAACTCAATGATTGAATAAAAACTAGTAAACATCAGTAATCAATAGTAAGTCTTTCCTCTGCTTACAATACTATTAATTATAATATGCAATTATTAAAAAAGTGACTTAGCGGGGTGTAGCTACACTTATAAAATGCATTTAACCTTTTATGATGAGGTACTTAATGAAAAATAGCAGTTTGGAAGTAGGAATATAAACCTGTTAAATTATAATACGTGCGTGATTATAGTAGTTATATATAACACAACAAGACGAAATACAAACACATTGTATTAAAAACATCTCAGATAATATATAAAATATTGAAATATAATATCATACCCTTTATATCGGATTGAAAAATATAATTTACTCTAATGCTGGCTAAAAGCCCTTAGCATGTTCTAAAAGTTTTAAAAATAAGCATAGTTAATTCTGTATATCTCAATCAGTATCATACAGAAGGAAATATATCAAAATGTGCGTATGAAGACAAGTTAGAAGTCTTTTAAATGTTCTAAGTGTTCAAAAGAGGTACACATATCCTTATTTTTTATGTTTGAAAGGGTCTTCTGCAAACAATCCAATCTACAAATGTATTAATTTTCAATAAACTTATTTTCTTTTAACGCAAGCGCATTCCCCTTCTTTTCTAGTTTTCTAGATCTTTGTAATCTGCTAGCTTCATCGCTTAACTAATCTGTTTCATTGATTCTTTAAAGAAGGTAGCAACATTTCTTGCAGAGAATAGATGCTTTGAAATATCACATTTCGAGGCTGAAAGGGGAAAGCAGAGGTGTAGGTCAAATTGATTGGGAAGTGGAGAAGATAACCAGTGTATGATTATAGATGAAAGGTCATGGAGACTGAAGCAGCAGGCTTTACAAAAGCCTTCATATAATGTTGGACGAATCTGTTATAATTTTCGTTATTTCTAATATTAAATAAATAGTTTAGAAAGGATGCAAAATAATTAAGCCAATCTATTCTAAAATCATTAAAAAAATTATAAAAAAAATTTTTTTCCTAGAAATCTAACAAATTTCAACATTTTTACCATCCTGATTTAAATAAATGTATAAGGAAATGATAAAACTTGCCTGGTCTTGCTTGGGCAAGTTGGAAAGGCAGTTCAAGTGCGATTAAAAGTGCCGTAGTGAACTCCTTTCCCGAAACAGGTGTTCCTTTCTGATGCAGATAGTCAGAGAAGGCAAAGAGAGCTGGGACCGCTATGGTACACGGGTGCTCCATTATGATCCGATTATCTACAAATAGAAAAGAAGACTAGTGGTTATTGTATGTATACCATTGACACATGACATCGATATCTATGTAATTTTGTAGTTTAGTGTAACATTTGTGTGCCTTGTTTAATTAACATATTAAATGTCCAATGGGACTGAAGTTAGTCTCAAGTGAATGGTAATACACCGGACTATGTCTTGCACAGAGAGATAAGAAATATAAATATTTTAAATATATTTGAATACCTTACAAAAGTAATAATAAAATTCTGGTCACATTCCAATTTAAAAACAGAATGTGCATAATAATCACACAATTTTAATGCTGGTTAATTAACAAGTTTTAAAAGATTATTACATTAAATATTCAAAATTAGAACCAATGGGACATGCTTGACAAAGGGTTAGTTATGAGTTTTTAAAAATTAGTAGGACTAAATAATAATAAAAAAATTACGACACATTTGCACATAATTAATGTACTAATATGTATTGAAATTTATGTAAAATAGTTTAACACTATTTATTTATTATAGAATAATTATATAGTGTAGACTATTAGCTAAAACGTGATACTATTGAGTACTAAACTTCATTATTCCAAATGTATGTGCTAGAGACAAATCAATAAGCAAGTACTATTGAGCTCACCGTTACTGACCCATACGACCCCAGATTGACAGGGAAAGTTTTGAAGCAGTGCAGTCGACGCCATAGCCGCAACTCCCGGAGGTACCAGCCCTTCGCTTAGCAACAACCGTGCACTCTGCTGTGGATTGGTACTAGCGTAGTGCCTCGTGAGAAACTTGTCTAGTTTGATGCCCTCGAAAGCGCGAGCTCCTGCCATCATGCAGGTGATTGTATCCAATAGAATAAGATGGCATGTTGCCTCCGCTTGACTGGTTACCAGCTTGGAGAAGTCCCAATAAGCTGCCATAGTGTTTTACTATAATATGCAGAAGCAGATCTCTTGTAGTTCAAACCCAGATCACCACGATTCACTGCGAAATAAAAGTATGAACGTAGTTGGAAAGTCAAATAAGACGATTCTGATGATATACAAGTCAGAACATTGATCGGAAACAATAGCTGTGTGCTATACACTACAGGGCAGTCTTGGTGCACAAATTAACAATAAATCAATGCAAGTATGCTATATTTTAGAGCAAATATACCATATTTATTATATATACATTAGCTGTAATCAATTACCTTGTTTGTTAGAGTAGAGTACTGATAAGGCAAGGTAACAAGAATGTGAACTGGTATATTCTCATTCAAGTACATACAATGAAATAGATTAATGATTAAGGATGTTTATTTAAAAGTAACTATATAAATAATTTGATAAACAACGCATGCCTTTTCATTGCAAACAAAAATATTATTTCAGATACAGACATTTTTTAACTTGCTACGATAAACCCTGAACGCATCAAGATTTTAGTACATTAAAAAGTTTTATGAGTTACATTATAAACAATTGTGCCTGTTTCTAGATAATCAATAAACTCCTATGATAAAAATGGATATATATACTATACCACGTATATGTATAATGTATGTAGGTATAATATTAAGTAAGTAAGTAAGTAAAGAGTATATTAAAACATATGACAAACCGCATATGAGTAAACGAAAATATTAAACGAATTATTAAACGAAATATTATTAAATCATACCAAAGGTACGAAGAAGATTAACTGTTGCCCCAGCAAGGTAAAAAAGGAAATTAAATAATTTATTAATATCATGGTGCAGTAAGGAATATTTTCCTAAATTGTTTTATAACGCAAATATTGTCTAATTAACACAAATTCTGAAGTATATTACTACCATTTCATGTGATGGGTGAACTATACTCATATTTTAAAAAGTTTATATAGCCTAACGAATAGAAAAGTTCAACATAGAGTAAGACCGTTTGGATTAAAAGGTATGTAAATTATAACATTCAAAAAACTCTTTTTAACTGCATTAAAATTATAATAAATGGCAAGAAATTTGAAAATCATTACGTATAATAACATTAGAGCCACGAAAGAAATCTATTCTTTTATTTATTTAAAAATCCGAATAATGCTTTATTTACATATTTTAAGTTTCAACAAAGCTTTTATTGATATAAACATTAAATATATAATTCAAACAATAAAATAATTATGTAAAGGAGTGATTACTTGAAAACTATAAATCTACAGCACTCAATAGCAATGTTTGTATACAATCCCGCTTATCAATAACGACGGACCCTAATAAAAATGCATTTTTTAAAGTACTCAGATTTAAAAAATTGTAACATGAAGTTTTAATCATAGTATTAAAAAGGTTATAGATGCATTACAGAGGTGAATTAATCATAAGCGGTAGCACTGGTGGATTTGCAGAAACAAAAAATGTCAATGTATAATGTGCAGCGTTTTTTAATGAATAAGTTGTATATACAACGAGAATATCTTAAAATTTTTGATTAATAATAAATTGTACTTTTGCATTTAATTTAGATATAGATAAGGAATATTTAGCTTGTGTACAAAAGTTTTGTTTAATTCACTTGGCTGACTGACGTAACTTTGAAGTTTCAACATATAAAACCCTTAACGAATATTAGAAGTATACCGCCCGAATAATCTTTAGACTTACGTTGTCCCCGAAATATACATTTGAACTAAGTGCAAATATGTATTTTAAAGCGCATAAGATATTACCAACCAAAGCCATTAATTATAATCCATTATAATCAGTTTCCAATTCACCGTATTAATTATGCATGTACTGTTTACTATATGGACTCGTTCATAAATAAATAATATATTAAATAAGGTATGCCCTTTTTTAACTACTTAATACATTATTTTTTGTAATATAACTATTATTTTTAATGCTGAGCCGATATGTTAATAAATATTTTATATGTTTATTATATAATATATGTATAACGATGTTATAATAAAATTATATATATGCGTACAGAAGTAGGATATCAAGGAAATATTTATGGAGGAATATGTGTTAACGAAGTAAATTTATATGAAGAATTTATCAGTTAAAGTACAGATATAGATATAAAGAACAAATACGAAATAGGTACAGAATTAACAAACACAAATCATAACATGTAACAAATAAATACAGAGATAAAAAAAACGGTATAATGTAAATATTCTATTTGATAGAAGAACAGCAGTAACGAAACAAATTTTATATCACCAAATCAGTAAAAAAATATAGTAAAAAATGGTATCTTAAATAAATAAAATTCGTTGGCCAGATATACATCTTTAATGTCGGGTATCTGAATGATATTAATCAGTAATAATAAATTGAACTGTTTGAGTAATTAACCTGTGAGATCAATATTATGGACAAAAACTTCACAAATATTACACGAAAAGCACTTGGAATATTAGTGAATCAAAAAAAGCCAAAACTAATGTAATGTGTTATAATAGAATAAAGTATAGATGCAGATTTCAAATCTAAAATGTTTGTTATATACTTAAAAAATTGGTACAGATTGTTATTTGCACATTAAAGTACATTACTTTTTGTCTGGAGTTAACATACTATATACAAAAATATTTATGCTTATATACGCATATATTTTCTGGCACCAAATAGCACTAAACTGAGACAAGCGTTGCTTTGCTTAGAGTAAGAAAATAACAATAAACCCTTGAAGGGAAACAGCAAATTAAAAAATACACTTTAAAGTAATACGGTATACAGTTTGAGAGAGAACTGACCCCATTTTATTAAAGTAAATACATACGTATAGGTAAATGTGAACAATTTGAAAGATAAAAGGTAGCCCAGACAATTTTTAAGACAGGCGGACAACAACTGCATACAAACAAGACTGTGTAAACACAAATGAGTGATGTGCAGTAAATTAGTATCTATAGTTTAAATGAGATTCTTCTTGGCCTCATAATCTGAATAGCCCAGACAGGATTTCTCCATTGTAGTCAGAAATGTTGGTACTCCAGTCTAAAAAGTAAGAATTAATAGTTTACATACTTGATATAACAGCTATTGACTTGCGGGTAAATATAGCCAGAATATTTAAGTATACATATATACTATATATACCTACTGTATAATATATATATATATAATATTTATTATATAGGTAGTAAGAAATATTACACAATTTCTATTATATCAAATAAGAAAATATTGAGTTATTAAATTATATTCATAGTAAATAGAATATAATATTATGTATTGATATTTAGGTATTTACTATTGAAATATTTTTATATGGTTTTAACGTAAACTTTAGGGAGATTTACATTTAAATTCAAATCAATTTAAAAGATAAGGCCTTATAGATAACCAAAGATGCCAACAAATATGTTTAACTAAGGTTCAAATAACTATAAAATATTTCTGCACTTGGAGTAGTAGGAAAATTATTTATTATACTGTATATTAACAGTGTACATAACAGTGATTCCTAAAATAAAAATATAAATAAAATAAGATGTATAAATAAGATTTAATTTTTGTCGCAAAACTGTTATATGTTATATTATTGGTTAGAAAAGTAAAGTCCAATATAATAGCAATGGCCTTACTTTAGCAGCCCAGTTAATCAACATTGTGGGAATGGAACCACCTGGATTGTCAAAATAATACATAAATGCTGCAAACAAAGGAAGGAAATCAATTAAAGTATAGCCTAGGAGGATGCATCAGTAAATAATATAAGTTAATAAATAATATTGAGATATATATCCAAATAATTGAATTAGTTTATCTACAATTTAAAAAAATTAGTTATGTAGAAATATAACCAGAAAAATATATAAAGATTTTTCAATACGTAAACAAATATTTTATTTACTTATTGAAAGCTATAAATAACGTTTCATCAGACAGATAAATAAATAAGTTCTTCTTTAGCTAATGTTGTTTAAGATAAACAAGAAAGAAAGAAAGATCGATTTATATTTGAAAATAAAAAATATTAATAAATGAGTTGACGGATGTCTCATAATGCATGTGATATGTCTATGTTTTCGTGTTCATGTATTCTTGTATGCGACAATAATATAGTACCGTATTTCTTTGAGCCTCAAAAATGTTGATTTTTGTATGACCCACGTATAAGCCCCCCCCCCCTAATACAAAATATTCTAATATTAAATATTATAAGTATATATATTTAACCACTTAAAAACATTAGCTACCTACTATCCAATGTC
>JAYRBW010079984.1:0-23845 GCA_036023295.1 Invenusta paracnida | reverse complement strand
TTCTGTCCTACATTCCACTGCACTGCCGCTTCATTGTTGTTTCTACTTCCACGAAGTCGTCTTACTCTAATCCTTCCGTCCGTCCATTTAACACAAAATCTGCTCTCGTCTGTAAAGGCCACTTGACTCCACTGATTTCTACTCCAAAGTCTATGATCTCTTGCAAATAGTAGCCGGGCATCTTTATTCGCTTGGGATAATTCAGGAAATTTTATCGGACGATAACTGCGCAAACCGTCTTTAACTAATGATCTTGATATAGAAGATTGACTTATGAGTACATGATGCTGGGCAACCACATCTTGTTGCAGAACAGGCAGCGATTTGAAGGGGTCAGTTTGAATATTTTCCCGCAAGTATACGCGAATTCTTTCAGAAAATTTGGTAGGTCTTCCTGATCTTGGTCTATCAATCACATTATTCGTGTTATTGTATCGCTTGATTTGGTCTCTTACGGTAGATTTTGGTATGTCAAAATGATTTGATATTCTGTTGTAACTCCAACCAGCATCAACATGCAAACCTACAATTCGCCAGCGCATTCCGTCTTCCAGTCTATGCATGCTTAACTTAGACACAATTGAATAATTCTGTGTTTCAATCTCTCAGTTTTATGATTACTTATGGCGTGATGACGCAACAGTCTCTCACTTTTAAATTAGCTACATTTTATTTATTAAATTGAACTGTACTCGCTTGAATCAACAATTTATTTTATCGTCAGCAAAATGAATAAAGAAACATTGCTAGTTTTCATATTAAACCATTTAAATTAAAATAAAACGATACATATTGTTTGTATTTTGATTTTTATTAGGGGTACGGGAACTTTTGGTTGACCGTGTATATTACCTACCCCAGCATTTTAACTTATGAAAAATCTCTAATAAAATTGTTTTAAAGACCATCAGACCAACTTATATTATCTATTTACCTGCTTATGAAGGGTTCTAAGAATTCTCTAGGCTATTGGGCTATATAAGTGCAATATTTAACTAATAGTCTTTCAGAATTCCATAAATTTGATTATTTTTTCCAGAACTAACTAAATCATATTTTTAAGTACGAGATAACGTTTCTTGGTTATGAGACAAACAGTTATTTCTAAAGTCCAAAGTTTTCTTTATAATTTGTTCTTCGTTTTATATGTTTGAACCACAGAAATGTAAAAGAATAGAAGAGACAAGCCTATTATCTCATTATCGATTACTCATCGATATTTCGTGTTCTATTTCTATGGTTTGAACAGACAATTTTTATTCATTTAGTGAGTATTGTTATTATGGAAATTCTACTGCTTTCAATTCCAATCTAAGTATAAAACCTGTAATGCACCAAAGGATGCAGTTCAATTGTTAAATCGGCGCAGTTATTTGGTGTTTAATTACAAAATAAATCGATTTTCATGAAATTGTTGTGGTTTTAAATTCTAAGAAGCTAATGAATTATTCTCAAAAATCATTTTTGTGATTTTGCTTTTATAAACAGATTTAAACAATTTTTTACCCAATTACTTTCTGTTAAATAGATATAATTCTAACCCATTTCGGGTTATAACCCATATATATCTCCGAAGTAAATGCGTAAATTTATCCTTGTATTCCTATTATTTATAATCAGTTTATTTGCCGCTTAATTCTTGCAGAATAACTTAAACCAATTTCAAATGAACGACAATGGTAGATGAGTGTCCATTATTTCTATCACATTTTCTAAAAAGCTTTGAGAAACGCCAACAATCCTTCTAACAGATTAACTCTTCTCTACATGCTCACTTTATTTATTAGTAACATGTTTTACTTCATGGATGTTGTGTGAAAATGCTTTTAAATTTTGACCGAAATTTTCGTTATTACTTTCATGTAAGACCCATTCTGATACTTAATATCAGTCTTTCCGATTATTTAATGTATCGTGTGATTATTAAGGGAGCCTTCTTCAACTTATAAATTAATAATTGTTTCTCATTATTAATGCAATTTATATGTTTTTTCACAAAACTTACGATAAAGTTAGTTGCAGTTGTCAATATGTAAGTATATTTTAATATATGTACATAATCATAGTATAATTTTAGTTTAAAAGAAATTTAGTTTGAGATAATATCATTAAAAATATTATTCCGTAGTTTTTCCTTAAATGTATAATATATTGTAGAAACAATTTAATTAATTTCTATTAAGTATTTTGATTCTAATGTTATGATATCTTCACAATTAGTATAAAAATTATATCCGTAATAATATCAATAAAGCTTACTAGTAATTTGATTCCATTGGTTTTAACTAGTTTATTTTATAAATAAACCCGCTATATCGATGGAATAATAGTATTAATTATTAATTAATATTAGTTTAATTAGTTACGACATCATAATCGCCATCTTCTTAGGGTCTTTCTCGGTATTTTTTTCTTCAGATTTTCCGGGTTTTTTTTAATACGCTGTTTGTTAATTTATAAATGACAAGAATCTCGTAAAATCTAGCTGATATAGAAATAAGGATTAACCTGGGTTAAATAACATAATATAATAATAATATAGAATAGGGACCAATTAAAATAACATGAGTTTAAAAGGAATATATAACCGATTTAAAAAAATAGTCATTATAATTTCTAGGTTAAAAATTAAAGTCTAAATTACAATTTAATTTTTGAAGCTTTTTTTGTAATATCATGAACTTTCTTTTATGTAAAATTTAGGATGCTTAACTTTACATTTAATTGCATTATTATTTTTTCTATTATAATGTATGCCATAATAAAAATCACTTTCATGAAAGACTAATAATTACATAGTAAATTGTTAAACGTTCAACAAATTTGCCATTTCAACGCTGCAAATTTTCTATATGAGAGTATTTTGTAATACGACTTTTCACATACTGATATACTATACTGATGTCAATTTTTATATACAGTATAAACATTTATCATATTATGATAAAACTAGTCATTTTAAATGGGTAAATTATGTTTTCGGTTTTTGTTTATCATAATATAATATACTATTTCTTTATAAATCTTGTACAACCCCCTCTCTCTCTTCGGCACAGGGCACCCACAACGCTGCCCAACGCGTGCTGGATGGGGTGGCAAGCATCTCGGACACCGTATCAGACATGGTATCAGGACCAACACGGGTCGTTCTCGACATGTTTAACGATCATATGGTTGCGCCCACATACTGGGTCCCCAATGCGCAGATCCTTGCCTGTATCATTTGCGAAGTAGTGTTCACGGCCGCTGACAAGAAACACCATTGTCGCGCCTGTGGACAGGGCGTTTGCTACCTCTGTTCCAAGAATAAGCTTCCTGTCCCTGAGAAGGGCTGGGGTTCAACACTCGTCCGTGTCTGTGACGCGTAAGTTCTGTTTATACCCAGCGGTAGTTTGTGTAGAAACTTTTTCACACACGAACAGAGAAATATGATTGGCGCAATAGGTACATGTTTTACCGAATTCCTAATGTTCTATATCGAAAGTCTAGATTAAAGATGGTATTCTTAGTTTACAGTAAAACAAAATTTGTTTTATTTTAAAGCAAAAAATGATTTAATTAAAAGTAATTAGTCTTGTCAGATCGCATAATTGGTCTTCACTTGTCCAAAGTTTCGGTCTTAGATACCTACTTGTATTTGTTCATCGTGCAACTCTATCTTTAGAAGTGCAAAATAATGTAATGCTTGTTACAAATAAAATTAATTTTTGTAATTATTGTCAGTCATATTTGTAACAAAGTTATTCTACTCTACGGTTAAGTTTATAAACAATCGTATTAGAGTTATGAATAGGAAGCTGTCACTGACATGAATGTAATTATTATAATCGTTCTATAATACCTTTTTATCGTATTTTGATCAATTTAATGTAAGAAAAGACTGTTAGTCACGTAATATTATATTTTTAAACTGCGGTATTTTGTATTTAAAATTGCTTAATAACTTATGGTTTAAATCCATTATCTATGTAAGGTATAAAACGTAATATAATCAGAAATTCGAAATCCTAAAAATTGTATGTATCTTTATCTTTAAGATGGTGTCAGGAGAAAAATAGTGTACTAATCGCGTACTACTAATAATGTAGTAATAGTTTAAAAAATTCATTACTGTTTGCATAGTATTACACATGCATTTTTAGTTGAATATGCTCAACAATTTTATTGCTTGGTCTGTGTCCTTTATACGTATATGAAGCTTATAATATGTTATGAGGGGCGTTACCAAAGTTCTCAGACTTTGAAACTTTTTGATTCAATTATTTATTTAGTAGAAATTTTGAATGCAATGAAAATATGTAGTGCTAAGTTTGGATGGATAGTGTGACGTAACATGGCCTATATTTTGAGCATGATAAAATACATTATATCCAGATTTCTCTGGAAAATTAATGTTTTTTTACTACAAGTCATGTTATGCCAACATATGAATTCCTATTATCCAGGTGATTACTGTTGTATATTAGGGATTTAAAAATATTACAAGAACACGTTTAAATTTTAAATCGAAAAGTAAAATTTTATTATTTGTGACATTTCGAATGATACCAAATTGAGACTAATAGGATATTTTGTAAGACACAATATTTCGCTAATTTGTAAATACAATATAGTCTGACTAATTTGGTGCCCGTCGCCATATTTTCTATTACCCGAATATAGTTTTTATCATTATTCTTGATTATGATCGACTCTCAATAATTATCTACAATAGTTCGCCACTAATGAATGATGTTGGTGAATTAACAAGAGTATACAAAATATGTTGTTCTCCATATCTTAATTTATATAAAAAGTATCAACATTTTCAATTTTTGAGTTCATGATAAAAATAATATAGCGTATAATATGTTCATACTTTAATTGGTGAAATTTAGGCATAATCATTGATAACGTATAAACTGGTACATGCATTTGTTAGTAGATATTGGTAAATATTTATATTTTATGCAGTTCGTACTACTATTATTAAACGTAATATTATTTATGACACTTTATGGACTATTACTATTTAAATTTCAATATTTAAAAAATACTTTATATATTAATGTATCAATGATATTATGTAAAGATTTAACTGTTTAACATATTAAATTAATCATTTTCTAATTTTTCCGCTACTATAACTCTCTCACTCTCTTATTTTTTAATAAAGAGTTGTCCTTAATGTTGGACCTTTATTTCTTACACTACGCAATATACTGTTCTATATGTATTTCTGTGTATTCGATCGCTAAAGATATAAAGATACAATATAAGCATTAGACTAAACTGTTCTTTTAATTTGTTATGCAATTAGTAGCATATTTTAGTAGAGTAATTAAGTAGAGCTGTTTAAGTAAAATAACTTAAAATTAGTTTAAAACCTTATTAACCATATCCATACCGAAGGGTTAAGGCCTTCAAGGCCACTATCCCGTATTTTATTGTGATTTTAAATAAACAAATGGAGCAGTATAAGCTTCTTGTAACTTTTCTCTAGATCAAGTATTACAACTTTTGACGTTATAATATTTACTATGCACCTAAAGAGATTTTCATGTAACCCCCTATAAAGTACACCCTTTTGTTAAAAATGAATAAAACATACTTTTTCCATATCGACGAGATTCTCATTCGGGTATTTATGTAATTATTATAATAAATCATGTAGTGTAATATAAATATAATTTGCTGAACACCCTTAAACGTCTATTTTTTATGTCTATCTTACCTGCCTATTTATATGAACAAAATATGTTTGGTCATTTTTTAAATAGAATTTGTTGCAAAACATCTTTGTAACTGCATGCGACTAAACTCACTCTATATGAGATAGTTTGAAAATTATATGGGGGTTCCCCTGGGATATCGAAGCGCCAAAAACCCGTATGCACAGGATTAATATGAAATATTTGCATTTTGTGTACTTTTCGATAGTTTTTACAATTAATATTTTATAATAAATTTACTTGTAAAATCATCTTTTCAAAGATCCATGATATAAGCCAGTTTTTTAACTGATAGAAACAACATGAATTTTATTTTAATTTGCTAAACTTTTTGTGTGTATAACTCTGTGGTATAACAGTGTTAGTTAAATGTTATGTTTTTAATATCTAGTTTAAGCCTGTCATAATACATTGTAGTGTACATATTATTGTTAAATAATAAAATTCTCTCTTTCCACCATTTAGATGCTTCAAACAGCGCCAGAATCAAGACCCAATGAGTTCAAGCTCGGAAGACAACACGATATCAGCCCGAAAAGTCACTGAGGTTGTTTCTGGAGCTGTTGATATCGTATCCGATGTCTTGCAGTACCCAAAAGGTAGCTTAATGTCCATTATATTATCTGTAAAATAAGCCACTACAAAATGTTATTTATCTCTTTAAACCATTTGGTCGATATATTGCTCTTTCTGGTATAAATAATTGTAATACATTTGCTATATTGAAGTGTCGTTTGTTTTCTATATAGTTTTGTCGAACTACTTATTAATGGAAGTTGAGAGTTTACTCTATATTAAAAATATAGGGTATCACATCATTTAACCTTAAAGCGCGCAATGTATTTCTCAAAGCACTATAGTAATAATATTATATTTTCATAGAGAAATTATATGGAAAGGAGTAATTATGGATTCATTTAATAATGTGCCAGGCCGCCCTGATGTCTTCATTTTCTATCGCTCTTCTCATTGGCTTTTTATTTTTTAGCATAATAGTTTTGCTTCTCTAATATATTTTTGGAATAAATATCTGTTTACTTTATGGTAATACCTGTCATTCACTCTGCTTGATTGCTTCAGATCAAAGCGTGTTCTATAAGAAAAATATGGAAAATTCGATTGAATTTTGCTTTTTAGTGAAACTGGTATCGCATAAATAACCAACACAGCTATTAAAAATAAATATTATATCATGTTTTTTTTTAACTTTATTTTTTGTTTTTGAGTTTAAACATACATTATTAATAATTTAAAGTTTGTTATTCATTACTTTTTTAATCATATTAACCACTGTTTGCAATATATTCCAACTTTTTCGTGTTAGTGATCAACATGTCGGTTTTATAATAAATTTTCTTTCCAATCGTTTTGTCTCTATCAAGCTTTCTAAAAAACGTGACATTATGGTGCATATTATATGCATTATATACTAATTGAGTTATAAGTTTATGCTTATCATTTATTGTTAACTAATTTTAAATATTGTGTTGTTTTAGTTTTATCAAACAAAAATGAATTATTTACTAGATTTATATTAAAAAGTATAATTATAAATACATTCATTTACATTAATATTTCATTGGTTATTTTTTGTCTAATAAAGAATTTTCATGTTGCAAAATATTGTTTGAAAATGTGTGTATTTGCAAATGAAATTTTCTAATGGTGTATAGTAAGTCATTAATTTCGCCTCTTATTAGACAATTCAAATTTACATAGAATTGAAATGTGCTGGAAATTTATGCAGAATAATTCTGATAAATATATTATTTTTATTGATTTTATGTAAAGCACTAAGTTTTTATCAAATTAATAATCTATACACTTCAATAGAAAAATTGATGAAAGTAATATTAAAGTAATTACTAATGAGTTGATTTTATTCCAAGTTATCATTATTATGTGTGAATCTATGATAGCCTTTTACATTGCTTCCTGTTTTGCATCACTGTTTGAACTCTACCGGCATGGTACGTTTTAGAGAAAGTTGACAAAATCTAGCATAGATCGTTTCCTGGAGAACATTTTGTAGATTCCACAGCAGCCCAAATCGTTTGAAGTTCTTAATATTTTTAGTATTAACAAGTCGCTAGCCTATGCCCTTTCAGTGTCAGAAAGTTTCTTAGCTCTAAAATTCGTCCTTTCATGGCTCGACAATTAACATACTCTTATGAATTAAAATTTGCAATCTTGATTTTCAAGGATTTCATAGTTTATTAAAAAGCATTTATTATTACTTTCCAAAAATAAATTAAAGGGATTTTAATAAAATGATTAGTCATAATACGTTTGTACATAATATTATGTAATAATGTTACAAATCGATTGATTAAAAATGCTATTAAAGTATTTATAAAACTAAAAGTCCTTAATAATTAAAAATAAATAAGATTTATGGCAAAGAAACACAATGATTCAACATTTTGTGAACATATTTAAGTATGATTATATATTATTATGCAATTCGACATTTTTGACAAAACTTTATGATTCAATCCGTGCAGATATTGTGAAGGCCTGCGCTCGGCCAGCCTACTGGACCCCAGATGAAGAGTGCCAAGAGTGCCATGTCTGCAACAAAGCCTTTTCCCTGCGTCTTCGTCTGCACCATTGTCGGTCTTGTGGGCGGGGCGTCTGTGGCGTCTGTTCACCCAACACTATGCCTGTACCCTTGCGTGGATGGGACCAACCTGTTCGCGTTTGCTCCAGCTGTGAGACCAATCTCATACGGAAGAGCAGAGGGACTGAGGAAAAGGCTCCTAGTCCTACCGGTGGCAGCAAGAAGAGCGCTTCCTGAGCCTCTATCGCTACTTTCATACTTTATTTCTTTCTGCCTTTTTACTCTTCTTTCTCTGCCTTCTTTATCTTCTTCCTGTTTCTTTCCCTTTCTATTTTATTTTCTTCTTTGAGGATCAATACTTAGTTAAAATTACGATATGGACAATTATCGATTGAATAAAAGCGTGATAACCTAGTTCTTTATTTTTTCCCTACATTCATACTGTGAAACATTATAATGCTCATTCAAAAATTATGCATCATATACCTGCGCGCATATTACCAATAGTTTAAGTTTATTATTTGACGCTTCTATTACAGTTCTGCATTATTGGATATATTACAAATATATATTGCAAATATTACAACTTTAAATAGCCTTATCTTTGAATCATGATTTTGTTGCATATTAAACGTGTTTGTACAAATAACAACAAGATTATGTTTGAAAGGCCACTATTGTTATGGAATTCTATAAATTTAATATTCTGAGCTCTGCATTCATTTTTAATAAATATAATAATTTAACGGAATTTTCATATAATTAATGTTTTTAACTTTAAACATCCATTAATAAATGCGTCAAGTGATATATTTTTATTTTGCAACATTGAAGTTGTATCACCTCGAAATTAAGCATTCTGTGATGAAATGATTCTTTTGGGAACTGTAACTTTATTTGTTTAATTTCTTTTTGGATGATGATAACTGAAATACAAGTTTTTATACATACTGTGTATATTATATTGCCAACTTTTACTGATAATGTTAATGTGTAATAAATTATTTATTTAAACAGTTTTTGCTTCATTTTGTAATATAATAGCAGCAAATAATTTTAATATTACACGTTGAACCAAAGTCGCGTTTTATGTAATATTTGGACAGATCAAGTGTGGGATTATTTGGTTTATTTCTTATTATCGCATATTTAGCAGAAGTGAACGTCTGTATATAGTCAAAACTAAAATATCTTCCTTAGTTTACCTAAAGATTGACTAATAATCCAAATACATTTAATTGTACCATTGCATGTATAAATATTCAGTCACTCTTTCACATATTATTAGAATAGTGTCATTTGTTTGCTATTTTTTATGTTATAGTTAATAAAAAAATTATATATTTTTGTCTTTACCAACAGCTTTTAAGAACTTTAAACAGGATTTATGAGAAAATGTCTGTACAATTTTATTTAGTTACCAACTATCATAATCACTATTGTATAAATCTGCTTCCTGCTACATCCTTTATATTTTTCATTCAGCAAACATTTTAAATTGTAATGTGTGGCTAAAACTGTCTAATTAATGCAATTTACAATAAATTGGATGAATATTGTAATAAACGTTATTGTCTTTTACAATACATAATTTTCATTTTTCATTTTGTTGGTTAGCCGAGTAATATTTCTTTAAAATGTTTAATTTAAATCGGTATGTTGCTTTATTAATATTTGGGCTTTCAGTTATTCTTCCCCTGTTATTCTACTGAGATGAATTTGAAATTAATGTTTAAATTTTAGACTAAAGCATCTAAATTAAATAAATATTAATAACTAATTATACTTATGTTATACACAGAAATTACATTATGTTGATAACGCTTTGTTAATTTTGACAGCAGTCCTTGACCACACGCAGTTATTCGTGTTATCTTTCTTTCTTTTTGTTTATATGACATATTTCGTTTATAATATATTCTGGTAACAGGTTTCTTTCTGTACATTGTAGTATTTAAATTATTCTAGTGTAAAAATTTATACTAGTATCATTACTTGTAATGATTACTTGTAACAATTACTATATACTTGTAAATCTTCAATATGTAATAGCAAATTACCTATTATTTTGTTTGTGTAATATGTTATATATGACACATTTCTTAATTATGTGCTTCACTCTACAGATTAGTAGGAAGAATTTATCAAGAATGCACCGTTGTTTCAAAAGTACAGATTGGGTAGAAGAAAAGGTTGACATGAAATCATTTTGAAAATAATTGTTAAAGTAGGATTGTATGTAATTCTGTCCATATCATATTTTGTTTCTTTCTTGAATATGATATTTGCATTACAATACTGTATATTCAACTATAATAATATTATACTTTAATGTCATGATTTTTCTTATACAATATTATAAACATCCTTATGTAGATACTTGTAAGTGTAGATTTTTCTGTTTTGAGTATACTGGAGTCTTTTGTAATGTTTTTATGCTTTAATATTGATCAATTTCAACTATTTTTTGTCGATTTGTATCAAAGGTTTATATTGGTTCTTTAATAAATGCAAAAATAAATAGTTTTATAACTTAGTTAGTTCCGCTTAGATCTTGTAAAAAATGTAAACGTCTACTGTACGTTTTAGATCCACAACCGTAAGTAATAGTTACATATATGAGTGACAAATTATTCAGTTAAATAGTGTTGGATTTCCAAATCATTGCGGAACTTACATACTATTACTTAGCGTACTTTGTTTAGTATTAATTATTATTATGGTTGCAACATTTTTTTACTATACTATATTAATAATTATCGGTATTAATGATTACTTTTAAAGTAACAGTAGTGTGTGATGTTTTGGCATATATTTTTTAATATTCATTGAAATATATTGTAAGGAGTCATTCAGAAAAAATGTTTATGGTTAATGTAAATATATTTTGGAAGGTATTTATATTCAGAATAAAAGTAACAAGGACAGTTACATTATAAACAGTAGTGTTTAAATATAACCACCATGAATATCCGATTTTTGTAAATCTCTAATGGTATTCAACTCTAGTTAAGATGCGTCGTTCAAAGTTAGTCAAGAAGTGTTCAACATACCTTCTAGCATGATCAATGTTATGTTTCACCTGATAAACTCCATATTACGAAAGACTATTCTGTCGCAAAAATAAAATCTGTTGAATAAAGTGATAGTGGAAATATCATTATCTATTCAGAATTCTAAGTTTTTCTTGTTTTGTGAGGTCGGATATTAAAACAACGATGCTTAAACGACATATTATTCTCTTTCTAAGAATGCGATGTTATCAATGAGTATTTATGCTCTTAGCATGGGAAACTTCTTCGGGATAATATACTCCTCGATAATTCATTGCTGCAATTGTTTAATGTTTCCATCACAAATAAGACGCCTTATTATCGAAGGTTGGTTACCTCCTTCATCAAGACTAATTGACATTACGTTTAGCAAGCAAATAATCTTCAAACGACTTTTCATTAACAACCAATACACTAATAAGTCTTTAAATTTATTAAGACTTATTCTTGCTTCATTAACTCGTTGCAGTTTATTATCATCTGGTAACTTAGCTCATCTGGTATGTTAGCTCGAAACCAGCCTTTCTTTTACAAGTTAGTCTTTCTTCGTGCGTCTCTCATTTCCTTCGCTAAGTGTTGAGCTTGTCTCTCACCAACAATATTGTCTTCTCCCCAAGAGTTGATTTAATTAGGAAATCAAAAATGTCAGCTGATTATTTATCATTCTTAATCATTGCCATATAATGAAAAGAAATATGTTTTCTTTAGTAGGATTCATAAATACACTATTAGAGCAGATTTTAATTTCAAATTAAAATCTACATCTATGCTGATAATCCAAATAGATATATGAAATATGTATATAAATATAATATTACAAATATATTTATGGAAATTTTGATGAAATACTAAATAGATTTTTTTCAAAAGAACAGCTTACATTTGATATGTGTCTCGTCGGTTTTCTCCCATCTAGGACAACGGAATGCGTTATGTAGTAAATACGAACATTTATAGACAACCAGGCTCGCTTAAATGTAGTAAATAAGCTTAAGTCTTAATAAGAGAAAGTATTAAGTAGAAATGGTGTTAGTAATTTGGAATATTTTCCAAAGTAAATGTTCATACATATATTTCAAATGGAGTATTAAAAATATACTCCTTTTAAGTAAGAAAAGAAAATTAAGTAAGCATTCTGTATATTCAGCTCTTTTATAAGCATATTAAAACCATGCATATCATTTAAGGTTCAAATCGTAATAATTGATTCTTTATAATATATAAAAATAGGTAATTAAACGAAACATGTAAATTATGCACATACTAAACACCATAGAGTAAAGATCTTTACTCTATGCTAAACACAATGTATGTAGGTACCTACAAATTGCTCAAATTATACAATTATTTTAACCGACAAATTTTTTATATAAATATCCTGTCTTAGTTAGGTACTGTTATAACTGCATTTGTGCAGATTATTTTACTCTTATTTGGACATGTGTTTATTAAGTTTAAACAATGTATTTAATTTAAATGTAGTGAAATATGCAAAGCCTAATTGTATAGTTATCTAAGTGAGGAAAATTAAAATATTTGATAGTTTTAAACATTGATAATAACATATTTATTTAGTGCTATTTACGGACACTAATAGACGGGGATACTATATAAATAAATAAATAATATTAGTTAAAAAACGTCATCTACAAATAAAGAAGTTTTAAGGAGTATTATTCGAACGTTTCTTTTTTGATTGTTTTGACAGATGATTTGAAGCATATCAATTTCATCATTTCATGCCACAGTGAAATAATAACGCAATTATTGGATAACTGTCTCTTTCTGTAACATTTGGAGAATAGCGTGAGAATGTTCCACAAATACATATACGAGTATAAACCATTCAACGAAAGTGGTTACGTAATTGAGATCTCAGTCCTTAGCTATCTTTATGCCAGTGTCAATGACATATGACGTAATCACACATTCCCTTTCTGGTTTATCCCAGGTGTTGATATTATGCTGTGCACATGTAAAAGTTCACTGTTGGTTTTTTTTCTATATGCCTAAATTTAACGTTCACCGAATATAATATATACGTTCCTATATATAAGAGTGTGTCATGTTATATTATTTACATATGCGAATACCGAGCCATTAAAAAAATTATGTGCTATATTCAGTATACATTGATAATTTATGTACATATATGTATAATTTTATAACATCTATTTATATATAAAATGTGTATGTGTGGAATCACAGTATTACTAATTGAAATGTTCAAAATATTGGTTACTTTTGCAAATTATGCACAAATATTAAGCTGCTTAGATTTTAATTTGAAAATCATTTAATATTCGCAGATAATAATTTTAAAATATAATGTTGAAAATGAAATTTGCAAATAGCAAATTATCAGATAACGCACTTTATCAAGCCATAAATAGACAATGTTGTACCTCTGTTTAAATTTATGGCTTGATAAAGTGTTACACAAAAATTAGTTAATTACAAATTTCATTTTCACCTTTGGTTTTATATGTAAATCATATTTACATAAAAATCATTTGAAATCTGATAAATCCAACATTGTAAACTATAATTAAAATATTATAAGACTATGCATAGAAAACAACATTTTTTATAACTCAATAACTTATTTAACTAGAAAGCCTGCATTCAATTAAACGTGTTTTTTTGTAAATAGTCTAAAGATAAAAAATGTCAAGGAAGCTAAGATGAAATCCTAAGATAATTAAAGTCAATAACTAATAGGAAATGCCTATAAAAAACATTCGTGAATAAATGCGCACTAGCATAAGCTTCTCGTGTTGAGATGGGCGTTCAAACTGTTGACTTTACAAGAGGTTCTGTGTCTTTGTTCTTTTTATAAGCTTACCAAGGTTTGAAAGCAAACGAACACACGACATTACAATAGCAGTCTAATTAACCAAACGTTGCGCAATATACCCATTGCCGTATATACCCATACAATGAGTTCCTATTACGTCATCTCTCTACAGAAGTGATTTCTTTCTTAGCCAGTCTACATAATATAATGACAGGGTCGACGAATTTATGGTAGTGGATTGATGAGCAAATCTATTTAACATTTCTGTGGGTAAATTGGACGGCTTATATTATGCAATTGATGCTATATATTGTATGTATGCTATGATATTGTTTGAAAACCAGGCGGAAAATTTCACAATTATTGAAAAATTTAGTTTTTTTATAAATAAATCTTAAAACAGCTATATAGATATATTAAACAAGTGTTTAATGTTTTCTATAAAATAATAATGCAACAATTATTTTATCTAATTTAAAACATAACTTCCTGATATTATATTACAACTGCAACTCAATATTAAGCACAAACATATGAAATTAGACGATGAACCATTTGTAATCTATATATTACTATATATACAGTTTTACAAGAATATATATATACAATAGGGATAGAACATTTGTATAAAAGAACAGATATAGAATAAATATAAAAATAATTTATACAGTACAAATATTTATATGAGAGTGAGAAAAAGCTTTCAAATATAATTACAAATGCATATTAACAAACTACATAATATATACAGAATAGACAACTATATATCACAAAGTGTGCATAACAGAATCACAAAGGAGGGAAACATCAATGTTACCAAGGTCGCCAAATACTACTCCGGGTCGTAAGGCCATCCGATTTTGAGATTACGATTGGTAAATGCCTGCCCTTGTTTCCAGGCCAGGATCTAGGTGGACCCATGGAGGTGAAGCGTGGAGTCGAGGAGAGTGATGGCTGTCGGTCTAGTGTGCTACTGGTAGGGGTTCCGGGCAAGAACAGTACCTCTTCAGGCGGCGAATTCTCTGTGGAGCTGTACGAGCCACCATCATTTGGTGTTGCGTTGGTGGTGTAAAGGAGAGAGGAGGGAGGCGTAAGGAATGCGTTTGAGAAGAGAGCTGGGCTACCGAGAAATGCTGGTGATGAAGAGGAAGATCCGTCGGATGAGCTTGTCAATAAAAGACTGCTGTTTTCAGAGAGAACTGAGCTAACTGGAAATTACCACGAGAGAAAGATATTGTACATTAAAGGATATTAACTTTATTCTTTTATATTTTTACACAATAATATATAAAGTAATACTAACCTTTGTCATGCTTATCACGATGTTTCTCTAAATACTGAACTGTCATCTCAAGAATATCCGCTTTCTCGAGTTTCTCAAACTGAGAAGGCTGTAAAAGATATCAAAAACAGAAAATTGGATTATATTTCCAAAGAAAAGGTTACCTATATACTGTGAACTAAGTAATATTTAATTAAGCACGAAAAACTTACATCTTTGTGCAATCCCTCAAGGACAATATCTTTGATCTGCTCAAGACAAGTATTGATTCTTGCACGTCGTCGACGTTCCATTACTTGCTTGTTAACCTGTAAAGGAAGAAAATGGGTGCATTTGTATTGGAAGCAGGTCGAAGCGTACCCAAGACAAGTTATGTTTTTGAGTGCTGAATATTACTAATAGTTTGTTTGAAATGCATATATACCCAAGTGACTCAAATGAAACCACTTTTTTGTATTATATTTAGATTAAATTAAACATTATTTAGCTATTCCAATCGATACCCGAGAGTCGAGTCTAAGTTGTCATTTTTATTATATTCTACAATTTGCCCATCAAGCTTACATTTTACGCCAATGTCGATTTTATTTAAGTTATTAATTTTTTTGATATTGAGAAAAATAATTCGTGCTCTGGTATGGAAAATATTTTAAATTGATTAAGATGCATGAGAATATAATATACTCGGTCTAAATAGTACTATGTCATACGAATTTTATCATTAACTATTAATTAATAAAGTATAACCTACTATTTAACAAAATAGAAAGGGTAGGTATTAACCGAATAAAAAGGGAAAGCTTACTCGTCGAGAATTGGGAGATTGAATCCGAGAGTCATTAAGATTGGAGATAACCGATGGTTTCGGTCCTTGTTTCATATTATAATTGATCTTACTGAAAATGTCTAATGTCAAGAGAAACCAAAATTATGACATGTGCAGCGAAGAACCATAAAGCAGTGTATATAGGTACAACTAAATTTATAACGGCTCTTTCACACGCGCAAGGTCTGATACGCGGAGTATTAGCTAGAGTACACTGGACTCACACGTGCTTGCCAGAGCCAATCATGCATTGATTGATGGTCGTGAGCACACTGCCTTAGCCAATAAGTGTCGTTCTGACTTTTTCATGACTCGAGCTAATTGTTCTCGCATGTTGAATAAGCATGCCTGAGTAGAGGGGGGTTATCATTTTGGTAGTCTTCAAATCAAGTTTTGACTGCTGAAGCGAATCACATATAGTGAGATAGCACGTACCGGTCTTGTCACAGTGTTAGTGACTTTGTTGACCCCTATAGTGTGTTTCATAAACTGTAGATAATAGATATCTTGCTGGTAATCGTATCAGCAACTGGAAACTAATTCATTATATTATCATAATTTAAGGTTAGAGGGTTGGCCACGCGGTCATTGAATTTTCAACCGTACAGTACCTACTTGCTATAGTATTTTCTGCAAACAGTCAGGAGTGTAACTAAAATGCTAACTATGATTCGCCATGGATACACGGAAGTGTAAGCCAGTTATACACTGTATACAGGACAGACAATAACTACTTTCTTATGTGTGCACGTGTGCATATAGGTACTTTTTGTAAAGTGTGCAACAATAAATGCATAATATATAACGGTGCAAGTTCTATATGTCTAAAGATTGAGCACTTAACTTAAATTACCTGTGTGTCTTTGGATGTCTTTCGAAATTTCTACATTTCGCAGACAACTATTTTTTTATGGACACTGATGATAATAATATAACAGTGGTATTTATTTTTGTATATATATAATATTAGGTATATATATTAATATCAGTTTTAGACGGTTATACCTACACCCGCAAACAATCTTCAATTATATATTTGTCATAAATTATGGACCATTATTCCAGTAAACAATTGCATAGTTTGCTAATTAATTGTAGCATTAAGTTAGGTAAAGGTATATAATTTCCTTTCATATACATATTTCAAAGTTATTTTTGCAATCGATAATAGTGCTATAATAGTATAAATATATCATTAAAACCAATATAAAATTCGGAAAAATGTCTGTTCTTAAAATGTTTTTATTTGTTTACCGCAGACAAGTTGAATACATTTCTATTCAAATCTATTATGATAACATTGTATATGTGGTACAATGTTTTATGTTTTCAAAATGATTTTATATAGCATATTTTTTCGTATACTTTAGTTTTTATTTGATTTGCTACTAAGAAGAGCTATTATACGAGTTATACGGATAACTAACGAAAATCTATAGCAACGTAAACTAATTGATGAAATATATTTTTATACCAGTGATTATTTTTATTTACTTTCTCAAATAACCATATTTTATACCTAAATTTATATACAGTTATATAATACATATTATGTATATATATAATAAAACGATACAATCTTAGAAATTCTATGTTTATTGCATGCAAAAAACATCACTGACAGCTGGTGTAGGGATCACAGCTTGAAATTATCTTTAACATTCTATATTATTGAAATTATACTTATATAAGTGTAATATAATAAATATATGCAACATTAGTTATACGTATAAGGTAAAAAGGTAAAACGCAGCTCAAATATTATCTGTCTGTCATATCGAAAGGTGAA
The DNA here is from genome assembly GCA_036023295.1 of Invenusta paracnida. Classification (NCBI taxonomy): domain Eukaryota; kingdom Metazoa; phylum Platyhelminthes; order Proseriata; family Coelogynoporidae; genus Invenusta; species Invenusta paracnida. Next base: position 5,827 of record JAYRBW010079984.1, on the reverse strand, counting down.
CTCTGTCCTCAACTCATTCGAAACACGGAAGAACAAATTGAGGCTAATACCTAAGTAGTTTTAAAGAATTAAGAGTGTATATAATAGGTATAATACCTATACATATACATGGACCTCTTCCAGATAATTATATTTTTATATCATGCCTAAGGTGTGACGCATACCAATATACAAAATACCATATTATACTTACACAATAAATATATATATATTACCGCATTATCACGTACATGTCCAGACACGCTCTGTTTATACTGCAGCATGGAAATTTTTATTAAATATATGAACGATATCATGCGAAATTGTTGATTATTATATAGTTTAAATTGATAAACTATTATTACTTGATATTAAATAAAAGTATGCTCATATTTAGATAAATTATTCATTAATGTGTGCATTATACAATTTAGATTAGTACTATAAATGTTACCTAACTTCATTTTAAACTGTTATTATTATATATATATATACCTATGTATATAAGAAAGTTATATTATAATGTATAAGGAATTATATTCGGAAATTCCAATTTAACTTGTTAATGAATAATGTATCTAAATGTGAAAATTATTTTTTAAATTATGACACCTTTCCAATATAGCTATTTCCAATGTATAATGTCTGGCAGTCAATTTATTGCACTATATACCTAATATATTATATAAGCACGAGCCCACATACCCAAACTTCATTTTATAATTTTAGCGACAGAAAATCTTTTATAATATAATCGTCTCTATATCACAAAAGAAATAGGTTTATTGGATACAAATCCACGGGAGATAGTCTCAAGACATAATATTCTATTGGAGTGGGAAGTGTGAAAAATCCTCAGTGTATATGAAGCAATTCTAGATAATATACCTTTCAAATTATATAACAGATTTATACAAACCCGTGGGGTATTCTATAAATCTTATACAGTATCCGTATAATAGCCACTTCGGATTATAATAGTTAAATAGCGCTACATGCGCGAGTTTAACAGACTATTTAGTTTTAGCCTGTATAATAGTTCCACTAATGGACGCGAGAATTAACAAGAGTGGCAAGATCTTTTTTACCGGCAATTATGAAGACACTATGCTGTGATTTTTAGAGGTTGCACTATTATAATAATTGTTCAGCTGCTTAATAAACTTTTAGCGAGCATCCTTTCCAATTTCAAGTTCATATAGGTACATCCACAACATAGCTTGTACACAACTGATTGAATTCCATTCAATCTTATCTATGGACCATACTATGGACTATATATGTATATAATATATAGTTAGGAATTACAAACTGTATATTATTCAGATTCAGATTTTTTATAAAAATGTAATATTTATACAGTTTATTTAACTGAAATGTAATAATTCTTATTTTAATATTCAGATATTTACACATTGAATCTAAAATTTAAGATTTTTTAATGTCTCCTTATTATACGAAGGGATTGTTCTATATCGGGCTAAACTATAGCACATGTATACCATAATATATACGGTTGGAGACTAAATATACACCGTATATAATATTTTTCAAATGTATATATTTTTTTTGTGAAATTCATTTATGTGATCATTTTGATAAATTCTCATTGACATAATGAGAAATTCTATTATAATTTTGTGACCTAAAGGCTAAATATTTCAACAAATTGTATTGAGCAATTTTATTCAATGAACTGATCAAATTCTTTGTATATAATCATCGACTTAGCAATTTAAAATATCAAATGTTTGTTTCAATTCACTATCATTTAATGAAATTAAAATATTGCCATTAACAAAAGTCGTGATAGGGATATAATATTGTTACAATCCTGGCATTGAGCCAGGGGTTATTATCAGTGGCAGTCATATACCTACGCACCGGGAACAAAAGAAATTGGTATATGCCACTGATATCGTGTACCTATATGCTGTTATATATATACTATTATTATGTTGTATACTGTTAAGGTATATTATCTATGCTCACAAGACGAGTTACCTGAGCATCATAAAATAGGTATGTCTCTGCTATAAAGTGCAAGTATCGTATGGGGTTTTCGTATCTTAATAGCAGTAGCTTTGAATTATTCTTCTCTCAGAAAGATAAGTAAATACGCCTATGTATAAAGTTGAAATGGTGAAAAACACCAGACACGCGTACAGGCAAACAAAAGATCTGTTAGCTGCGCATAAATACGAGTATTACATTGTTATCATCTGTCATACATAGAAACAAAATTGCATACTTCAGATACACTGTATATGGTCACACTTCATGTCATAATTGTAAAAATATATTTATCCGGATTTCATGATGTAATGATTCATTATAAGGCTTACATTTTCTTGTATTATAATTTTTATATATATTGCTGCTTCTTTATTTTATGAAATATATATGACATGTAGCATTTAATTATTGACACATAATAGTTTTGCTTTTAAATCAATATTGAAAAAGAATAAGATCACATTTTATTTGTGTTGAAATATGATTTGAAGTAAATGATATAAACTGTATATAGTGAAAATTTCTAAAAGTTTAATTATTATATAGGGGGTAAACTGCTGCGGTAAAAAATTATATATGTACCGAAAAAACAGGAATACAAAGAACCCATTATATAAAATTTCTGTATAGAAACGATGGAGAAAGTGCATCCTATATATATACTGAATGGCAACTATAAAAATTGAGATAGTCCATGATAATCATGAAGAATACGTATGAAAAACAACATATTTGCAAATAAATATTTTCTAATGACATTTTCTGCATCAATAAGTATAAATATAAATATATTAAAAATTTTTCAATTTTTTATTATACCTATTAATTTTACTTAGATCGTTGATAAAAGTATAAAACAAGTTCTATAAGCATCAGTCAGAGACATTGTGGTACATCCCTAGTACATATAGGATACCATTTTCGGAAATATGGTTTTAGGCTCATGGTTGGACTCGAATTAAATCTGCACACAATTTCGTATTTACAACAACTGAATACATATAAAAAAATAAATGCCTTAAAACTATAAATTTAGTTTTAAGACAAGTTTATTTGTTTACAAGATTTAAATAGTATATTTTCAATGTACATACGTCATTGATCAAAAGTATCAGTACTTAACAGATTAATTCCCAGTATATGTTCAATAAAATCAGAGATTTGTAATTTATATGTATTTACACTGTTTTTTATAAAATATTATACATAAAATATTAAAATATTGCTATTTTGTGTGAATACTTAATCAGCATTCACAGGGTTGTTTATAATTACCTCGCAAAAGGCAAGAAAGGGTGTCTTCGCGACTTGAGAACTGTAAGTACAACAGGTTAATGGAAGCCACTTTGAACAACTTAACTAAACATTATTGTTATAATTGTTAATGACATAGGTATTCACTGCTGTGTTTTAAAAATAATACATGTCCTTTAGAAAGCATACACTTTTGCTGAAATTTACTCTATAGGTAATTATGAATAATAATCTGTATATATATATTTATGTCAACATATTGATTAATGTTAATATTAACTGTGAAGGTAATTCCGTATAAATTTGGTACTCAGCTTTCGGATCTCAAATCTAATTTATTAAAGATATCTAAAGTTTTGTAGGATTTTTATATAACAATCATCAAAATTTTGGTTTGTCTGTCTGTTAAATTTAGATTATAAACACTATTGTTTATTTCACATCTCTTCAATACAAGGTAAGCTGTATTTTATATTATACTTAACAATAAAAGTATATATCAAATATTCGTGATGATTTTTTAATAATCATCTCAAGGTGTCAAATTCAGAAAAAATATAAGGATAAATAAATATACGCTTTGTATATCTATAAAAATATATTTTTTTTATTTTTCTATATCGAGTTGCTTATGACGAAAACTTTTTTATGATTCCTTTTAAAAAAAACATTTTTGTCTTAAAAATCATTTTGTCATTTTTTTATGAAAAACCTTATTTGTTTGAAAAACCGTTTTGAAAAACTTAAAAAGGTTTTTTCAGAAAAGGTTTTTAATTGTGGGACCCGCCTCAAAAACCCTTTTTAAGACTCTGAAAAACCTTGATTATTTACAGAGTACAGACATTAAAGTATGTAAAGGTATATTATTCATAATCTATAAACTAAGATTATGACTTATAGTTGTAAAATAACAGTATATTATCTAATATTTCAATGTTGCTTTTGTATATACGCGATTATATATATATATATATACGCTTACTGTGTTTTATATGAAACATATATGGATGCATTTTAAACATATGATATTAGCTATATATATAATATATCATAAAGTGCACATATAAATTAATTTGTATTGCCATATTGTCGATGTGTCGATTATTATTCTTAATACCTATATTATACAAACTTGCAATTTTCCTTTAATGAGTCTGGCGCCGGTCTTTAAATACGCGACATTGTTGCATTATTACAATATTTACATAATTTGTGTTTTTATAACTCTTGCTGTAGGGTAAATAATATTAATAATAAATATCAATATCTAACAGTATTTTTAAACATATTCCATATTTATGATTTTAATGGGAAGTCAATTTTGATATTTGTTTAGAATTTATAAGTTAGGTATATTTAATTGAAATGGAATTATATAACGCAGCGATACATTGCATTATAAATTACATTGGCGCCAGTTTTTATTTATAGTCTCTACATACATTTAAATATATATATAGTATTGGTATAGTGATTATTTATAAAGAAACATTTATAAAATATGTTATAATATGTACATCGAACATATACTGTATATTAAAACATCAGTTATCTTAACTTTTCGCTTATATTATATAGAGAAAAGTCAACCTGTAACTACTGTCACAAAAATATAAAATTAGTATTATATATATTTTTATAAATATGAATGATATACATATATAGAAGTGTGATCAAATATTGCACAACTCTAACTCATGATATACTTTTCTTTATTTAATATATTGAAATACTATCTTCTTAATATTAGGTACTACATTATATTATATATATATATGTATATCGCAAACCACGGCGGTTAAACCATATTTTCATAAAATCAATACTGTTATTTTCTGAACATTAATTTTAACTCCCCCGCAAGACATAGGTATATATATATATAGGTACGATAGGTTCATTTCAGATATATTTTAAGCACTTGCATAAAAAATTAACCTTTGTTAACCTTAACATTTGGCACACATGCTTTCAACTCAAGAAGAGGTCATTGTATGTCATTATGCAACCTATTACAGCATCAAATAATGTTACCAGAGGTTCTATATATAGAATATTTACCTATATTTTCAGATTATAGGATATTTTTCAAATATACATAGGACTGTATTACCTATATACATATATAGGTAATGTTAACAATAATTTAGGGGGTTAATTATATGCAGAATGGATCTATTATATACCCGCACACAAGCAAAACTTGTTATATAGATAATTCCATTTTACCTAAATTAACTTTAATTTTATATTTTAAATATTATCAAGCACTGAGTTATAGTATATGCATATTTATAACATATAGATTAAAAATAAATATTTTATATTATAAAGCAATTTATTTATTAGCTATTAACGCCTCATGATAATTTAGATATTAATGTAACTATAATTAATAATATCAAAGATTTAATAAATTTTAGATACATTTTGAGAACTACATTTAGCTATAGGAGTAGTAGGGAAGGTGCGACTCGAGAACAAAGACCCCCCCCCTCCCCCCCCCCCACTCGAGTAAAGTACTTTTGAATTTCGCGCCAAAAATTTTCAAATTTAAAAGTGCGCGGGATTGTGTGGC
>JAYRBW010079973.1:0-23848 GCA_036023295.1 Invenusta paracnida | reverse complement strand
TACCTTGAGTCAGGTTAAAAAACCACAACCTTGGTCGTGGTCGAGGTGTTTTAACCCGCGACTTATTTTGATCACATCAAAAAAACTAGACTATAGAGTTTTCGATCATGGGCGTGGTAAAAAACCTCCGAAAAGCCTATAATAGTTACATGTTGGAGGAATTGAGAGAATACAGCATAACAAATTGTTTAGTCAGTTAATAAGTTTTCTTTGTAGATAAGAACATAGGAACACAAACATAAAAAGCCCACAAAAGTATGTTTATAGTTTGTCTAAGTAAACAAAATTTTAAGAAACATAACGAAATAATATATCCGTATTTTGCATGTTATCATCCCCTAAAACACACTAATCTGCATCTTTTATTACAATTTGTGAGTGCTGAATTACCAATCTCCAATTATGGCTTGAAGAGTTCCTGAATCTATACTACACCATCCAATATTATAAGCCATTATAACACTGACTACCAACCTTGTGATGATTGGGCCGGCGCATACTCCGTCTAACGACAGCGCCAGGGTCAGCCTGCTGCTCCTGCCGATTGGAAACAAGACGCGCCGGTGTCTGAGGATAGTAACCAAAAGGACGCTGTGGTTTCTCCTCAGGACCCGCCTCGGGTGGGTGGAGGAGTCGAGCCCTACGGAGTTCCTCCATGGAGTCCTTCAGGGACGTGATCACTACGTCGTCGTCGAAGAGGAAGTCGCGCTCCAGGTCTGACTGGAAGAAGATCAGGATTTGACTCACGTCCATCCGGAGGAGGCGTTCTGTTGGGTGGTAGAAGAAGAGTATAGGTACACAGAAGACTAGGTAACTTGGGCATGCAATTGCAAGGAGACAAACAAGCTGGAAATACACATAATAAAATCTCTAGCGGGTCCACTAGTGAACATAATATAGCCTAGAAGTAGGCTAAATGAGCAGAATTTGGAGATCTAGAAATAATGCATTGATTTTTCGTCTAATTACCTTAATTGCATGAGCGATTGCGGAGAAAAGAAAATTAATGGAAAAATTGGAAAATGTATTTTACAAATAAAATAATAATGCAAGTGCAAATAGTATACAAATGCCAAAATGGAATTGCATGAAAATTCTTTGTACAATTTCTTTTAAAAGTATGTCTATTATTATAGAACTACACATTTCAATTAATAATAATGTGGACTCCCAAAAAGTGTAATAATATTTAAACCAAAGAATCAGCACCAATAGATTGAACTCCAGCTCCAAAATCTAGAGAACCCCGAAAAAATCACACGTTGCCTGGTAACGGCATATCAGACAGGAAAAGATTGGTGCAAATTAAATACACAAGCAAGAAAATCTGTCTGACGGAATGATCTCATTTTTAATAATAAAATATCACTAACTTAAGGGATCAAATCAGACATGCTTTCTTGATGTTGTAGGTAAGAAAATGTTTGTCCAAAAAATAAATTAGTAAAAAATTTCCATAGCAAACAAAAACTAAAGAATTTTAAAATTTGCAAACGGAAAAACTGAAGCTATTATAAATTTAAAACTAGTTGATTGGAGGCATTTCCTGTAACATAATTTCTCCCGCACAGTTACACGCTTTCAATTGAATTACAGGTAATACATATAATTAATAACACATATATATATATAATAATATCAGCGGTTACTTAAATGTAGAAAGTAACAAGTATTGTACACATTCACTTAACTAACTTACACCATTCAGAGTATATGCTTTATATGCTTTCTATAAATGATTCAATTAGTTTGGTTATCAAATCAACTACTAAAGCAACTTATAGCTGCATTTCCACCTTTCTAGTGTTTTTGGTAATAAATATCACTAAAGAAAGAAAGAATTCCCATACTCTTGTGCATTTTGAGGATGTTGTAGGCCATTGCAATGAGAACCCGTTCCCCATCAAGAAGGTAAATGTCCCAGAGTCGGAGGCATAAGGAGATTGGAACCTTCAATGGAAACAAAAGAATACATTTAGAAATATAAAGTACGTACACAATTGGAATCTCTTTACAATGGCTTCATTATAGTCAAAAGTAGTCAAGCTTAAGTAATAAATAGCCTTGTTGAAGTATTTGATCATTAAAATGTCTCCGTCGTATAAATAAAAATGTATAATTAGAGGATAATTGATTTAAAGACTATAAATCAATAAATCAATAAGACAATATTATATTCAATATTTCGAAATAATATGCAAGTTTTTTTTAATTGGCGAACATTCTGTCGAGCCTTGTACTTCGGTGAACTGCGCATTTCACAGAAATGTACATTTAACAGTAATGATTTATTAAAAATATCAGCTAATTCTGAAATATATATGTAATCAATCTTTTTAAAATGATGGATAAATGATCGAAAGTCAAGGAAAACACAGATAAAAGAACCAATCCATAGTTTACTAAAATTAAAGATAATAATTGTATTAACTAATTCTAAAATAATTATTTTGAAAATTATACAATATAACCTAGTAAAACAATTTTTTTAAATATTGCACAGAAATAGATTGTAATATTTTTCGAATTTTCAAAAAAATCATGCGACATAATATAAATTTCGATACTTTTATTCACAGAAAATAATCAATATATAGATAGAATGGCAATCTAAAATATTTCTATTGAAACTTTTATGTATTTTGAATTTGTGGTCAACATATATGATTTAAAAAATTAGGTATATTCCAACTCATTTACTTATTATTATAGAAAAAAATATACCAATATTGTATTTTTACTAGTTTTTTTTATATCGTAGTAATTAATAATTAATCAAAATTTGATTAATACTTTGAAGAAGTAAGCTTATGGTAAAAAATATAGATATTTAATATCTATATTTTTTACCATAAGCTTACTTCTTCAAAGTATTAAGCCATTTGTTCAAATAGCCAATTCATGTTTACGAAGACTATGCTAACTTATTTAGATATTATTATAGAAAAAATATATTTAAAATGTTGTAGTATAGCATTTTTACTTGTCTATTTTATCGCGGAAATCAAAAATATGGAAAGTATTTTAATTTAAACCACAATCTTATTTCTCTAAATTATTAAGTATTTTTTCGATAGCTAATCAATGTATATAACGTGAAACAAAATAAATCTATGCTTTTATTAAACAAGTTACAAGTAGTGTAAATATATGTATATTCTTGTATATATAAATATATCCTATACACATATATTAATATACTAAAATTAATACTTCAATAAAAGAATTTAGTAAATTATTGTTTAAATAATTATAATAGTATAATTTACACACTTGTTTGAAGATCAGACTTTCAAGGGTATATTTTAATAAAATTTATACAATTATAAAAAAGTGCTTTGTGTAAATCAGTTGATGTAAATCAATATTGTAATTTTCACATTTTATTAAAAACGCTGTACATTGAAACTAATATTTCACAATCTAATAATAAGTTTTCATTATCTAAAAACATTACATAATGTTTCAGCAAAAAGAGAGGATATTATATTTATAAAAATGTATTCTGAAAACAAGAAATAATTTTTTTATTTCAATTCAGTGAGTAAATTAACACAACTTAACTTTAAAATTGGAAAAAAAATGGTGAATAATTAAATAAAAGTTTAAAAAATGACTTATGTATTTCTAAGTAATTTTGACGTAGACAAAATTAAAATATTAACGGTGTCTAAGCATAAAAAATAAACGAATAAGAGAAATGTTAATTTAGCAACAGAAATATTCTCAATTTAAAAACCTTATTTGAGATTATAGGATAGTTTAGAAAACTAGTATGAGGGTTTACCACAAAAATATTAATTAGCAAGAGTACAATTAATATATTTCTGGCACCTGTCATGTCACCAGCAATGTATTATATCATTTTAGAAACAGGAGAAAAATTGGATGGCCTATTTGGAGTTAGAAAACAGGGATATATTGTGGTGCTAAATGAATATCGGGTATATTTTTACGATAATTAGCTGCAAAAATAGCTAAAAGTTCGACGAAGCTCACAATAAGGATACTCTAAACAACTAACTAGTTTATTAAACAATGATTTATCTCTCTCTATATATATGTATGGATGATTGATGGTTACTAACAGTATGTTAATAAAAACACTAGTTCGTTGCTAAGAGGATAAAGTTTACAAATTGGAACCAAATGGCGCCTCTGCTCATCAGCACTTTGTTTATAAAATTACGTATGGGACTCATGAGTCTATCCCAATAATGCCAATTATTATATAGACGTGATACGTATGTCTACCTAATATATTATATTGTTTGAAAGAATATTAACATATGATTAAAAGTAAAAAAATACATTTCCCTTATATATCATATATACAGAAACTAAATACCTTGATTAAATAAATGTTAACATATAAATACGAAATATAAAAATTAGGCTACTAAACTTTTATAAAATGTGAAGTGTGCTATTTTATTGAAGATCAATTAAATAATTTTCGTAAAAAATTATGTAAATTAATTCATATCTTCACTAAATGCAGTTAATGATAAAGACATATCTTGCATTTCGGTAAAATAGGATTAATAGAATATCCATAACAAAATAATATATTTAATTAATAATAATTGAAACCTTTAAAAAAATATGACCGTTAATTTATGTTTTTAACGCGCTGAAAATAACATAATAAATATATAAGTTGTTTGCGTTAATGGTCACTCTATATAACCAATTTACAAAGGACTAAAACTATAAAAATTTGCAGAAAAACAAATCCCGAAAGCAAAGTAAGCTATAATTTTTGTACACAATAATATGATATACGATCAAAAAATAATCTCATTACGTATCTTTTAAATAATTAAAATTGTTTTATACTAATAAATAGGTACAGAATGTTGAAGTCACTTCTTTCGTGTACATGCAGCAGTAGAAATTAAAATAGCAACATCTTAATTTATTCAAGATAGACCGCACATTGATAAGGAATTCGAAAATCTAAATCAACAACTCGGTAAAATGTGTTCCAACAGTTATCGATACTATTAATAGGTATTATTTATTTATTGGCAACAAAATGTTAATATAAAATATTGATAACTAAAAAAGCCAACCTGAGAATATATAAAAGGGTGATGATTACTAGATGAGCATTTGTTATTTTCTTATTCAAAACCATAAACGAGAAAATTTGATTCGTTGCATAAGCCAAAAGGAGAACATAATATTTCATTCAACTTAAAAACTCACATATTGTAGGAAAATTGATCTAAGTATTTATAATCCATATGATGGCATTATAATTTAACATACAAATATCTAACTAAATGAATTCCTATTCAGTATTAATAGAGACAAAAAGAAACAACAAATGTCAGGCACAATAATTGATGCTTTTGCAGAGAATGACATCGCATATTTTAGGAGTAATAAATGTATAGATAAAATGTAAACTATCATCCTAGAAACGCAATACAATGGATCTGTATAACACTTTGAACAAAAACAAGCTACAAATAGGTCAAATTTTCGAGATATAACAATGAATAATTAACATCATTTAGAAAGGCAAAGCATAAATATTAAAGCGAAGGAGGTCACTGCCCAATTAAGTAATAAAAGATGTAGTCAAAATAGTGAGAGAAATTAATTTAGAAATTGACAAGACTTATTTTAATCATTCATGTCACAGTAGAAAATCCCACCTCGAAATGTGACTCTTTGAAGCTATTAAACAAGTTTATAAAACATAGTCTGTATACCAATTATAAAATTAGGTTTACTTGATCAGACCATCTCAGTAAAGACAGAATTACCATTGAATTACAATATTTGTAAGCTTATTTACAAGACAATTACTGTATACGCAAGCTTTAAATGGTACTATTATGTCGTACAAACAGAATTATTATTAATCAAGAAAACTTTACACTCAAATAATAACTACTGCCATACGCCTAAATTTTATTATTTGAAAAATTCAATAAATTATATTTCTAACCCAGCTGTTAAAAAACTTCAAAAACTTACTAGAAAAGACATTATTGGTAAAATTTCACATTTACATTATTACATTTATTAAATACATTATTAAAATTTCGTCTTTAAAAGTCAGTGTTAAAACACAGGCAATTATAAATAAAATACTTCGTATTTAGAATATATATTTTTAGTAATTTTAGTAATTTCAAACTTCTCGGAATTATATTATTTAGACTTATAGTTGATAAAACTGTTCTTATTTTGTTAAGCGGCATATCTCTCTGTAATCTCAGAATTTCACTTACCCGATCAAGGAAACATTGCATGAACCACTTCAGCGCATAGGTGGAGGTGTGTACATCTTGCTCCTCAAAGTGGGCGCGCAACTTGGGCATTAGCTGGGCCACAATCCGCTCATGATGCGTGAAGAAGCGGATAAGTTTAGGAAATTCCTGGATGAAGAAGCCGTGCATCATGTATCGCGAGTTAGTCATCAATTGGAACAGAGCCCAAAAAGCGTCTTCCTCATCGCTCAGGTAGATAAGCATTAGTCCGGCCAGCTGACTCATACCCTACAAATAGGCATAAAGGCAGAGACACATGTACTTTTCAGAATCTAATTATTATAAAAATAATTTCAATAAATTATAACTATTTTTTTAATATTCGCGAATAACATAATTTAAAAATAAATGTTGAAACAACATACTACTTATTTAAATATAAGTAGTACATAAAAACAATAAAATTTTATTATTCAGAAAATTTAATCCATGTCAATATGTAATATAAGAAATCATTACCGCAAGATATTTTGATAAGATCTATCAATTTGTAATTAAAGGAAAATTAATACACAAAGTATTATTTTCCTTTTCATACATAAATTTATAATGGAAAAAAATAATAATGACAGATTTTGCACATATAAGTAAATGAAATATAGACCATACTATGATGCATCTTACTTGACAATATCCAATTTCACTGTCGTACATACTGTAGGCAGCCAGAACATTAAACAAAACTTGTTGTCGGTCACCATAACGATCTCGAAAATAAATTGTGTTTCGAAATGTCCTATTCACGTCCAAATCAATTTGACGAATGTCAGGTGACTGTTGACGCGCCATAGCCAACATACGCTATAGGGAAATGGTCAAAATAAAACAAATTACGAATTTTACAGTGCCAACACACAGTATATGGAATAAGTATTCAACATATACATCCAAATAAATTCTTCAAAAATTCTAAAACATCACACTATAGTTATCTTAATTTTACAATATTTTACACATTAATTTAGGTGCAATAATAATTGAATTAATATTGCTCCTATTTCTTTCTATATTCAATTTACTTGTTTCTCGGGTCAAATTATCATAATATTATAAATATATAATATTAAATCCTCATATTATAGTCTGATCATAAAAACAGAGTTATTGCTTTAGCGTTACAAAATATATGTGCAAAATGACAGTTTGATCACTGGCGTCATAGAGACATAACGCAATTCTACTTTTAATAAATTCATCTAGTTTGATGTATAGTTTTCATGTGAAAGCGTATTACCAACCAACCTCCCCACATCCTGCAGTCCATCGACGTTATTTTCCTGGTCAGTGTACTAACAATTAATACTATTGGAGTAGAGAACATAAAGTTTGGTCGATTATCAAAAAATATAAAATATGTACTACATTCCATACACCGGCCTTTGGATTCTGTTTTCCAGTTTAAGTTAAACTTGATATATATTATAAAGATAAAACGATATGTCATATACATAAATATACACAAAAAAACTGGACACCACATTTAAAAATTAGCGAAATCAAATCGATTATTTCAGATAAATGCCAAATGAGAGTATAAATGTTGGAGAAATCCAATTCAAACACCCAGTAGGAATAGTGTTAGCACGTTAAAAAATCACGTCATATCAATTAAGAAATATTATACCAAGAATAATAGTACTGTTCATAAAAATATTATGCATAATTATCTATAATAATATGGCACAAAAATAAAAATGTAAGTTGGATTGTAGTTCTATTATATTTAAGACCATCAGAATAAATCGGATCTTGCTGTCCTCGATTCTTCTGCAATCGACTATACCAGCTAATTTGCTTGATATTCCTACCAATCGACTCAAAACAACTATTACTAGAGAAGTAAAAACCCACAAATGAAAAATAATTATAATGTGAGACGTTTCGGTTAGTCACTACTAACAATTATCCATCAAGACAGGGAGACAACTGATACATGACTATAAATATATATCGAAGACAATTAACATTAGGGGTGTTACATAATATAATAGTAAATGAATAATATTGCATAATATAAAAGTACATTAATAAAATTAATAATAAATTATGCTACAAACATTATAAAATCACATTCATAGATAATCCATATAATAGTCACCAAAAACAAGAAATAAGTGCAAATCGAAGCTAGGGTTGAGATTAATGTATTATTATTGTTACCCCTAATTAATCTTCCGTTGGCTTTTTAAATATTCATTCTACTCATCTATTCATCAATCGACCAAATTTTTCATTCAATATTATATAATATGTCCATAATGAATAATTATGATATATTTATACGAAGTTATGTTGTATTTTTTTACATTTATATGCATTTTAACATAATTGACAACATTAAGAACATATTTCATAGTTTAAGTCCGTATCTTTTGAAGATTAAATTATAGATTAGATGCTTTTACAATAAAAATTAACTGAACAGACTTGCAATATGTTTAAATAATAATATACTTTGTATGTTTATACATATAAGTATACACCAGACCTAAATAACACCAAATATTTAAAAATATTCATTCGCATTTTAAAAAGTTAATCAGCTAAAATAAACTGTTCTAAAGATTTAGCTAAGTAATAAATTAATATCAAATTTAAGAGTGATTAAATACACAAAAAATATACTATGAATAGTATCTAAGCCCTACAATGTACCTATATCGTTAATAATATACATTTGTAAAAAAAACTGACAAAAATATTAAATAAAAGGTGTACATTATAATGTGTGTAGGTACATGCCATAATTTGTTTCATACATGTCATATTAAAAGCTATACACAATAAAATCTAGGTATTTCCAAAACGTATAGTGTTAAGGTATAAAATAAGTTAGTGAAGAGGCCAGTGTATGCTGCAAATTTCGTTTTCATTGATATTAAAATTAACGAAACAATTCGTTAGCTTTTGCAATAATCTGCCTAATCATGCGTTAAAACGTGTAATATTAGTTTAATAAACACCCCTAATGTGTTGATATGAAGAAATAGTTAATAGATGAATAGACAAGCAAAGAGTACGTGATTGGCTGCGCTAAATGGAAGACACAATTAAGACTTATTCTTATCCCGTACTTATTAATTAGTTATATTATTCTAAAAAAGTAAGCTATAAAATACATGTTGAGAAAATAAATGTGATTTAATGTATTTAATATATAAACTTATTACATTAAATTTTTTATAAATCACATGCTTACTATCAAAATATTGCGTTAAAATAATATTATTATTACAGAAAAATGCGTTATTATCGTTTTAATGAATCACCTGATATGTTCCACTACAACTAGATAGTCCTGTATCTGAGTCAAAAGAATTCTGTGAAATACATAATATACAGAGAATTATTTAGACACGAATACAAGTGAAAAATAAATATTTTTTTATTTAACTATTATTAAAATAAATTGATTACAATGGCAAATTGAATTATTAATGAAGTAATTGTCCATACAAGTATGCATGTTTATCCATAATAATGTATATTGTAAAATGTTTCTTAAAACTTAATTATTTGAAACTAGTTTTAAATACAACAAATTACTGAATTTAAGAAGTAACTATAAAGAAGAATATATAATATGACATGTAGTAGTATTTTTATGTACATACATTATAAAATATTCTGTTGTAGAGGAAGTCCCGTTATAAGTATATACTAAACATAAAATTTTCAAAAAGAAAAAAAATATTAAAATGCAACCTCGTAAAACGTATTATTAAAAGAAAGTCAAAAAGTCAAAATGTTCGCATAAATATTTATATTGAGTATCTCAAACTCTTAGGTTCCTGTTTTTTTTATTTTATTAAATTTAATATTGTTTAATTTATGAGAATTCTACTAAAACCAATTATATTTGATGAAAAATGAAAATTTCATCACATTTTCGTGTATATATACCAGTTTTTATCGTGTTCTGTAGGTATTTGAGAGACGACGTTTTCATTTTTTATCTCTATAACCAATGAAACTCCACCACTACCAATTACTAGTAGACCGTAAATTGTGAGACTGCATACCTTGTAGACGCCCCCCTGTTCTGCCCTGAGCCGTTTGACCTGTAGAAAACACGGCCAGGTAACCATTCGAAATTGAAGAGGAATTCCTTTATAAACGCGTCGGTGAAGCTATTGTACATAAATGACAAGACAAGGAAATATACTAAAAGTGTCTAATTGCGTGTATATATCTATAGAAATCCTCTCAAAATACTCTAGTGCAACAGTTCTGCCATAGAATACATTATATAAATAAAATTCCAAGTTTGAATAAATAAAAAAGCATAAACAATTGAAATAAATACTTAAATACTGGTTTCTAGAAGAAATACAATAAGTGTTTTAATTTCAGTCAAAAATACCGCAAACATGTAACATAGACAAAAGGTAGTAAAAAATCATTCAGCCAATTGCTTTAATGTACAACTCATTTATAGATTAAAATGAAAAACTGCATTTTGAATAATTTATATTTATTGAAATGTGATGATATATGACTATATCTAAATAAAAAATATATTATTTCATTAATAAATCAATTACATTATTCATTACAAAAATTACATCAATGTTATTAAGGACATTAAATATTGCCTTTAAAAAGAAATGCGATTACATAATATAGTCAAAGTAACACAAATATATGAAATGTAGTTTAGTGATATAGTCGAGCAATAAATATGCATTGTGTAACTCTATCAGTACGTGTAGGATATTGGGACTATTAAAAACAATTGTTGACTGGTATAACTAATAAAAATTTGAAAACAATAAAATTCAAGAAATAATACAAATTATAAATAGTATATTGATCAGTATATAAAACTGAGTGTTAAAAAAATTAATACATTTCGAAAGAAAGCAAATTTCTTGATAAACTCAAGGAAGTTTGACATGGTTGCAATTAAAAGAAATTATTAAATACCTTTTCCGAAAACCGTCCGGATTGGGACATTTTATCCAAGGCATCGATGTTTGCCATTTTTCTCCAGCGAGCATTTCGAGCAATATCGTGCTTCCGAATCTAAAACAGATTCGTATAAAACAAATAGGTATAAAAGAGGAACAAATAGGTATAAAAGAGGAACAAATAGGTACAAAAGAGGAACAAATAGGTATAAAAGAGGAACAAATAGGTATAAAAAGGTACAAATAGGTACAAATAGATACAAATAGGTACAAAAGAGGAACACATAGGTACAAAAAGGTACAAATAGGTACAAAAGAGGAACACATAATGTAGTGAAATTACACACATGAATATTGATACCTACCTTTTCATCAGAAGCTCTCAAACGATCGGGAATAACAGGATCACTGAAATAAAATTAACAAATAGTACACTTACATCACTAATAATAAGAAATCCTATTTTTAAGAAACCCCAAATATTTAGAAGATAGTGTTTGCAAACTCCTTGCAAAAATAGATACATTCTAAAGAATACATATGTAGAGGGTGTCTAAAAAAGTGGGATTAGCAGATTATAATAAGTGTTAATACTTTTATGTGGGTTTATAATATTTCAACTGTTTTAAATAATATTGCTGACTCACTATTTATAAGTTATGTAAAATTATTCTTTCTCTATTAAAGAAATCTCTACAGCTATGGTTCATAAAAAATTCTAAATTTAAAAAAGCTATTAGAAATCAAAATATTGACTTCCTACTAGTTTTATAGTTTTATTATGAAAAAAAACGTGAGTCTTAAATAATAGAAAATTTTCTAAAGACGCCTTCCAGGCCTCAGACCAGTATCCCATGGAGCCGAGAAACGTTTTGGTTCTGGAATACCATAAGCGAAAGAGAACCAAGAACTTCAAGTAACAGCCAATAAATGACTTCCCGATTAAAACCCCAACAAAAACGTCATGGTGAATATCTGAAGAAAGCATATGAAAATGGTACAATCAACAACCACAACAGTAGTCCTTGAGATATATTCTCTGGACGCCCCAGGGCCACTAGGACTGCTTCTAACACTCAGCTGGTCAAGGATGTCATGGACAGAGATGTTCAGGAGGTGGGTGATGCAACTGCATCATGAGTGGAAGGCCAGACCATTTCACAGAAGACAAGCCCACATACTCCCCCAAGTTGATGGTTTTTTGTGGGATCAAGAGACAGCTTTTGACAGCTTTGACATTAGGTTTTTGAGGAATAAGACCATGACAGGCCCATGGTACTACACTCTTCTTCAGTACCATCTGCTACCAGAAATGCAGTTTACCAATGCTGGAGACCTGGAAGGTCTGGTCTAGCAGCAAGATGATGCCCTGTGCCACTGCCCGCTGATGAAAATAGAATACTTGGATACTCAGTTCGAGGGCAGAGTGATCAGCAGGAATGCGATCCGTGACAGGGATGGCCTGCAAGATCCTCTGACCTCAACCCATAGTGAACAGGTCTCTCATGGATTTAAAATGCAGAGCCCAGCTCAGCCTGAAGGCAGGCGGGAGCCACTTCGAGAGTTAGAGCAGTTAGAACTTTTTATGTAAATATGTATCAGATATATCATATACATGTAGAATAACTATAGAATGTACAAATTATATAGAATGTATCATTTGTATATATATCATAAATATGTATCATGTACACATAATGTATTAATAAGTTATTGTTGAAAATTACTTGTAAGAAAATATGTTATTCAGATCCGCTAATCCCACTTTTTAAACACCCCGTATAAAGGTTAATTCGCTATACGATTGTCTTCAAAATATTTAAAATAAAAGAACACAACATGAAATCCAATAACTTGCCTAACTTTTATAAAAAATAATTTCAATCGTAAATATATTTCTGTCATTGTAATCTTTTACATGCTATATTAGTAAGGGAATAGTGTATTTACTAAACATAATAATTAATAACAATATTATCAAAAAATAACAAAATATATATAATATTCGAATATTATTCAGTAGTAACGTATATTGAAATAAACAAATTATAGTTATAATTGAATGTTAAAATAAATAAAAGCAATATAAAAACACTGATTATACACGAATACATGAAAACAATGTTCTTTTATGAAAACATACAAAATAATTAAATCAATAAATATAGTAAATATAGTTGTATTATCAATCTTTAGGTATGACATAGTTTTGAATGTTACACGTTATTATAATCCTAAGTTGAAAGTCCATGTGATAATTAGTAATTGATATAAACAGAATTATTCATAACAAACCATAAAATAACAAATTTAATCTAAAAATATTCCGATTTAGAAGTACTTTCTCCTAAGCAGAATACTGTTCAACTTATAGTTTGATATTGTAGAATACCCCGTCCTAATACTAATGGTCACCTGCCTCTAATCTGATAGGCATACATACTGACACTTATGTCAATAAATCAATGACTGTAACGAGCAATCTATGACTTTATCTATAGTATTATCTTTATCACCTTAGTTTAAGGAAAACAATAAGTGGTTATCTATAGGTATATAATTAAAAATATAGATAGGTGCACTACAATATTACTAAACAGAGTGGTAGTTCAATAAATTAAAACTTCTTTGGTATATGCCTATTCCTCTCTGTAAGCCTATATATTATGTACACATCGATACACACACACAAAAACTAAATGGCAGGCAGCTATTGTAATAGTATAATAGTTTGTCCATACAGATTGTCCATAACATATATGATATCCATGTATAGAGAACTTCTGTCTTTCTGTGATTGTGTTACAAAGTACAAAATTACAGAATAAACTTAAATATAAAGAAGTTACCTGCATTTTGTCTCTCTGCCCTATTTTTACACATTCTAACACGCGTTTGTGCTACCAATTCGGCAGCAAAAGAAAGACTTAGTGCAGTAAAGCTTCGGAATGTAATTGACAATAGCAGTACTGTAAGACAGGCATACCGGAACATAGACAGACACACAGACATTACATTGAAAGATCTGCAATCGACTAAAAGTATTGATATAATAATAATGCCGCAGTAACAGCAGCCTGATATTATACATACTAACTATAGATTATCTGATATTTAGACACTATTACATGATATTAACAATGTATAGCCATATTAATACATAGGATGTCCAGATATCTATTATACCATTAGAGACGATTTAACCTGTAGTGTCTAGATAACATTAATCATAGATAATAATATGAATGATTGCGCATCAAGACGTTATCATAAGTGTGTTATCTATTAATTAATATTTAAGCACATAAAGAGCGAAATACAAAATTATATGCTCTTTATGTTTAATCAAATAAAGCTAATCTCATTATTAAAAGAAAAATGATATCCAAGTGCGTTGAGGAATTTAGAATCTGCTATACGAGTAGAGCCTGACGAATCTTAAAACTATGAAACAATTATATGAACGATAAGATCACACTATAATTTAGACGATCATTTATTAATAATCTGCATATTTAGTCACAATGTCACCAGAGCTGCGTACAATATACTTGAATAGAACGTACTCTGATATCATATAATTTATACTAATCACCATATCCAGTAAACATATTATGCATGTTATGCACATCTTATTAATATTATTATCGATATCATCAAGCATTGCAATATGGGCGTAGACGCGGCTTGTGTAGAATTATAAGTCTTCAAAATTCAGTCCAAAAGGTGAAAAGGAATGCGCATACCTACAATGTGGACAACAGCTTGAAAATAGCCTATATAGTATATGTACCTCCTACATTGAGCATCGATGTCATAACCGCAAGAAGGAACATTAAGTACTGTCAAGAAACCAACAAGAGTATAATATCTGTATGTTTGTAAACTTATGAAGGTAACCCGGAAGGTTAGCTGGTGAAATAAGATCGGTAATATCAGTATAAAGCGGGAACGAAAGACAATGTGATAGGGCTACAATTAGCTAATAAAAAGCGTAAGAAATGTGAGTACCTATGCATCTACTCCATAAAATCTACATAATAATTGACTCTATTATTATAAATACACAGTGATGAAAGCAGTCTATTACTAGTAATGAAGGGGTCTGTATCGTAGTGATATATTACATTTATAAAGGTAAACCAAGACTGTACTATTCGTATTTAAGGAGACAAAAACTAAAACGCTATACGCATTAGATATATATATATATATTTCAATAAGCTTTGTAAATTTAATCATAGTTAGAAACATAAAATATTGATGAAACTTTATTTTATTACATATATTAACAGACAAATTATATAAACATATTTAATCGATTATTGGTAAATAATGTAAATAATACTTTGAAAATATAAAGATGGGCATATTACTTAAAACATTAACTAGTGCTTAAAAACAATACATAAAAAGTGAAAATTTTGGACCCGATCACTAATACTAAGGTTTATATATCTATAGACTATGGGATACTTAGATTTTTTAAAACATATTATGGTTTAGAACATTAGGACAGAAAAACTTAAAATTGCCAACAAAATATTTCGCAGACAATTGATTGTAAAAAACATATTTTAAAAAGTATAATATGTCTAAATAATTGAAACAAAATAATAGTAATACTAGCGTATATTTTAAATGTTGATGACCCTCTCCTCTACTCATGTTTTAATCAATACTTCGTTTATAAAGCTTTATTTTCAATGTAAACTATGATAAACTAAAACCATCTGAACTACATACAATATATAGAAAACATACAATACACAGAAAAGTAATAGGTGTCTTGTGAATATAACAACCATACCATGAAAAGCAATTCTCAGTTGAAACTAAACTGAATTCAGTTACTCCAACTAACCCACAACTGCACTGGTTAATAGTCACATGATGATATTAATTAATTCAATGCACAAATTAGCTTTCACAGAAACTAATTACCATGAGCTAAAGGTCAATCGAGTGTTTTCATTAAGGTACCGTTTAGTTATAAATAAGCAGTTATTGTTCTAAAAACAGAATTTTAGTTGTTTACATATTATTATAAGATCATATGCGTCACACTGCTTTATACAGAAGTTGTATGTATTGCTTTTACTATTTGGTTACTAATTCTTAAGCGTCACTGCTTCAACATTAAAATCAAGAAAAATGTTATTATACACGCTCGTAATGTGTACAGGATTAACTAAATTGATGAATAAATATTTTCTGTAAATAAATTAAATAAAACAATACAAAATGGTGTCTAAATAAAAGGAAGCATTTAATCGTAATTTATTCGGTACTTGATTACTAGTTTTGAAGGAACTTTGAAATAAAACAATTACATTTTTGATGTACTCACAATTTATTTTAAAACTTTAAATGTGATCACAAAAACTGATTTGTACATAATGACATTTAAGAGAATCCTAATTCTATTTATTTTAGTAATTCATAAAGTATTATGTTGATTTTTTAAATTCGATTAATTCAAGATTAATCAAATAATTAACTCACTGTATAAATCCATGGTAGTCAGTGGCCGCATAAACCGAGAAAGTTGGATCCTCCCAGGAGTCGACGACCATGGATTTAGACCTTCCGCATCGATAACGCTCGACTATCTGAGCTCTCTCTTGAGCCCACGGGTCGCCCATTTGCATTCCGGACTGACTGGGCAGACGTGGGAGCTAGTCAAAGCTTACTGCATTCACATAGTGCCAAATGAGAACAGGGAGAAGATAAGAAAGGGGTATGGTTTATTTAAAAATGTCAGGTTTGTGAGTATACTGTGGATCCAAAGAGACTGAATTCTTGTAAGAATGAAATGACGTTATACATAAAAATGTGAATTATATGTTTAAAAATGTTTCACATTACAATGTGCATTTATTTTATATATAACAACAGTATGACTTAAAAATTCTATACATATAAAAATTCGTGAACAAACTAATTAATTATTAATCCAGTTAAGAGATAGAGGCGAATACAATTAGAACCACAGCTATACATACAAACAAATAAACAAATGATATCGTATCAATTAATAGAAAAACATTATTTGTCATTTTAAAAAAGAAATTTCTAAGCCGTATTTAAGTTTATTAAATTTATGAGGTAAAAAAGTTAAAATATATGTAATTTATCTTTAATACAATTTTGTGACATATACATATAATTATGTAGTCTAACTTGTTTGTCTCACCAACAGGGAATATATGTAATTTTATTTATCTATAATACAATTGTGTGACATATACATATAATTATGTAGTTTATGTTTAGAAATAATTTAAGCCAAAAAAAATGTTCCACTATCAACTGTCCAAAAATGGAAAAATATAACAAAAACAATCCCACTAAAAACACAATTTGAAAAGAGTTTTCAAATCATTATTATGTATTGGTCTAAATTTTACAAAGAAATATTTACCAGAAATATTAGGATAGCTTTAACTACATGAAATATATTTATGTATAAATCTAGATGACTCACTATAAACAATTAAAACAAGTACGGTACGTATATTTAAACATAACCAATGCTACGCTTAGTTCAAACAATAAATCAGCAATTTAGGGATTAATGACATGAAATAAGAAGACACATAGCCCTGCGTACACTTGGAGTAACAAGATATCGACAGGGAAACCAAAGAGAACCAGGGAAAATCATGCAGAATGAGTAAAAATACATGTATGGCAGACACATATATTATGGATCGATACAATTCATGCACATATCTAAAAAGAGGCTTACATCCAATATCAGTTTCTATGCCGCTGAGAAGACAGCCATAGACGTAGAAAGACAGATAAAAATACACATGCTAAAAAGTTGTAGAATAAACATCAATAGTTGGGATATGGTCCCACGTCCGTAGTGACATGTATAGACAGATACACTGCGTAATACTGTTAAGCCCTATTTCCTGGACCATTCAACATGTATATAGGTACCCAAATAATAACATACCAATGTATAGAATACGCGGTCACCTTTACCAATGTAATGAACAACGCAGTAAGACACACAAAGTGTAAAATATATGCGTAGCAATATAATGATGCAATTTTTTAGTCTACACTTCATAATAAAACATATATATTGTGGTATACTCAGTTGTCTATTGATTCATATATTTTAACATTAATCAAGACCTAAGAGTATTTCATATTCGTTGAGATAGTTTGCCTGTTTATTAGAAACCTATTTTTGGTTTATTGATATTCAGAAAATCTAATAAATATTAAAACGCGTTCAAATTATCGACCAAGGAAGATTCGAAAACAGGTTAATGAAATCTAACTCTAACAATATATATACAATATTGTTATACTATAAATGTATTATTTTAAAAACTTAAGAATAAAAACAATAAAATTGAAAAAAGTGTTCAATAATATACGATATAAATGATTGCAAGAATAGAAATATTACAATTATAGTAAATACACATAATTTGTTACATCAGTTAGTGTTTAAAAATCACAATATACATCGAAATAAATCTCTATCATATAACTAATGTTATTAAAACTTCTCGAAACACAGTGAATAAATCATCTGCACATGGCAGAACAAAAGGGGAAGGATTTATTGAACGAAAAAAGGTAGAATCTTCTAAAATCATTGTATTCATAATTTTAACAGAGAATGTGGACGCGTCAACGTTTGAATCATAGTATAATGTAGATAGATATACATATATGTACACAAGTACTTTACAAATACCCCAAGAAAACGATAATAGCTTATACGTACACCGTATCCTGATGTATACAGGTAATACTAATAGTATGCACATGCAGAATGATGCATTCTGTGTATCATGACATGTTCCAAATCGAGTTCAACCTCTACTTATAGTCCTATAAAACCTCGAGCATATACACTAATATATACAACCGTATATAGCCACAGAATGAGAACGAGAGAGTCACTACCCATCTTGCTACCACAGCCCACATATAGACACACCGTAGGTGATCATACTGAGCTACATAGGAACACACACAACTAAGTTAGTAGCAGTAGAATAAACAGTTTTCGATCAACACCGTTTTATCTACCTACCTCTTAGCCTTCCCCATTATATGCTCTTACTAAATACCCATATGTACGTACCAATATGCATACTCGTAGAAATTAACTCTTAGGCACTACACACCGTAAAGTTTTAGTAAAGCCTGGCGCATCTTTACTCGGTCGAAACTTTTACTATAACTTCAACCTGGTTTACGCTGGAGCTTACATTCGATTACGCCCAAAATGATGTACATATAAAGCGAGGTTTACGCACATGACTTGGTGCCAATTTACCTATATTTACAGGAATATTAAAGGATGAATAGTTTAATAAACGCTGTTGAAGAGTGGTTAAAGTACTGACCAAATATAAATTTAAAAGGGTTAGTTTTCATGTATTCCGAAATATGAAATATGAAAGCAAAAATAAATAAAGAACATTTAAAACATCTTTGACACTGTGTTAAGTATAATCCAAGATACAAACAAAAACAAAAATTTAATAAAATAATATACTCGTATGTATGTAATAAAATGATTGATTCTTTAAAATTCGATAAAAATGTTGAGTCTTTTGTACTCTGGTAACTGTCGAAACTTTGAAAAATTACGGGTATGGTCCGCTCACATTGTTGCTTTGACACATGATTTCTTAATTTGATTTTTGACACATTCTTACAAAGGCTGCTTACAAATATCTTAAGTCATTTTTTGTTAAAGAGAAGACGTTAAGAACTAATGCTCATTATTAAATAAACTAAAAATACAAATAAAAAGGTTACATTTCGATTAACAATGACTTAAATATATTCCCCTTTAATGCTAACCACAAAATGATGATATTATAACTGTGTGTATTAGATGACTCACTGAATCTCTTTATACATGTTTAATCCAACTAACAAGACCGGTTTCTTGAACTCTTATGTGGATGGTTTTCATTTACAATTTTTGTACATGGTATCTGTACTAATAATTAATACGGTAGATAGAGGCAATAATCGTTTAATTAGGTATGTGGTTACAGTAATATTATAAATTACTGGTATAAATAGGTGAATGTTTATTTATAATCTACAGAATTGTATATTTCATTTTAAATATAATCCTAGAAATAGACTCATCTAACATGCATCTTTAAAATGTTTACAATATTATACAATTCCATATAAAATGGAATAAATATAATATCTACATTCAAGTATAAACCAGTATTATCGAATATTTGTAACAAAATATTGCATAACATATTATTAATTCACAATTATAAAGTTTCGTAAAAAGAAGGTACAGTTACTGTAACATTGATAATATATATCTAATAACAGCATTATAGAATAATTACAATTATACATAATATATACATAATTCTAAATATAATCAATATGAATAATATACATATACAATCAGTCCACCAATTATAGCTGTGACCAATTACATAAAACTATTTGTTAAACATGCAATAAATATTTTATAAGTGGACTTACAAGTAATGTATAAAATGTATTTATAACAAGATATGAAATATAAATATGCCCACTCTTACAAAAAAGTGTATAATACTGTGAATATGAAACAAGAAAAGTTTATGGTGAAATTAGCAGAATATATTTTTTATTCATAAAAACAATAATTTTACTTTATGTTGTTCATTACAAGAGGATAAAATATATGATATCTTTTGGGTGACTCATTAAATTCTGGAATTGATTCACAAATTCTAAATTTGTTAATAAATGAATGGGTTTGAATATATCTATTTATTTAGCCAACAAATATATTCTACTTTCAATTCTAAAAAGAGTCCCAAAATTCTGCAAAAGTATTCTTATATAAAAGAATTAATAAATGAACAACCTCAAAGATAGACATTAAAAAAAACAATTAATTGGGCATAAAGCATGTAAAATTTTGAATAGTAATAGTATAATTGTTTCAAATAAGACATGTCATTATATGCAAAAAAAATTAAATATTAATATATGTCAGAATTTTTAAGAATAATCTTATTGATATTCAGATTTTGAAATTAAATAATATAGTTATATAACTGAAAAAAATAAAAACATTTCATATTAAATATAACAAAGATAAAATTGTTATTGAATGTGCAGTTACTTATATTTTTTTGTATGTGCTTGTATTAAATTTCTAGACTTTTCTTCTTTTGAAAAAATTCCGAACCTAACAGAATTCTAATTTTTTATCATGCCTGTCAACACTATTGAGAAGTAGAATATGAAATGAAAATTTATGTTTATCTATCCTAATATAACAGAGAATAGTATGTACAATATATAGCATAGTATACTAGTAGGACCTTTTTATAAATATATTATATGCAAATGGGTGCCAAACTTTCTAAAAACCTAGGAGGGCAGTCAACAACTAAAAATAGTTATTTTGTACTGCTAGTGTTATACATACAGTGCTACACTTTTTAATGCAGCTGTTTTTTTTTCATATTAGCTGCGTTTTTCTTGTATCCATTCTTTTTGCGTTTTTATTATGAATTTATTTAAAAAGAAATGTGTACCCTTTTCCTGACCATATGGTGTTTTGTATTGACCAGATGTTGTCCTGGGTATAACAAAAAATTTGTTTGAAATACTTCTTATTTAATATTTGTTATGTTTGATTTAATCTTCCTTGATACATTTATATGCAAATTTATTCTGTATATCTATATTCTGAAATTGCACTGTTTCATTATATCAGCCGTTTTTACCTTCAACTTCTGCATAAATTTGTTTTACTTAAAAAATACTCTTAATGTGTTGGAATATGTCTTAATTTCTCTCTAAATAAGATTTATCTGTATAATAAAACTGATGTTAATAAAATATACAAAGGTGCTAATTCTGATGAGAACCTACATATCATATTGTGTTAAATATAAAAAGGTGTTGATGCTGATGAGAATCTGCTATACATATATTATGTTGTGTAAAAGTGAAATATTGTGCATGCATAGATTATTTGAAAAGCCCCCACACTTTTATCCTTTTTCATCACCTTTGTGCTGTCAAGAGGAACAACTTTTTACAGTTTTCTATTTGCCATTATTTCTAATTAAAAATCTACAACATGACAAGAGAAACGAAATTTCGAAACGATTGGATTGAGAAAATTGGCAAACAAAATTTTACTGGAGACACAGCAGCTTACATGGAAAGCAAAGATTGCAGTGATGGGAAGCTTGCCAACAATTCTAAAGAAGAAAAAAGATTGACTCTGATAATTATTCGATGTGTTCATTTTGTCCCAATGTTTTTACTTTACATTATGTGTCATGTACATATTAACATAATACATATCTTTATCATATGATTTAGTATTGCGTTTTTTTTAACTATCTGCATTTTTATTCTCAAAATTAACTCTGACAGCACTGTATGTCATACATTGAGTGAATAATTTGCCTATTTTATCATAACTAAATAATCTAAAGGTGCCTTATTAAAGGCCCTCCCTAAGTTTGGTGCCCATGATGCATTACCATTATTAGTATTTGTTATAATAATATAGATTTATAACTGGCATTAAAGTTAATTTAAATAGATTAGGAATAAAACTTGAGACATAATAATAAGACATATTAAACTTTAGCAAGGCATTTAGTTGGACTTTTTTTTATTTTTAAAAAGTAAATTATATATTTTAAAACTATTATAAATATATTGATATACATCTTTATATATATTGAAATATAAAGTAAACACACACCAATTATTTCATTAATTGTCTGAGGCAAAGTTGTATACTTTTACAAATGAAATGATTATCTAGCAATTAATACATTTGTATAAAAACAAAAAAATTGTATAAATTATCAAACAATATATCAAGTAATTGCTTGTATTGTATATTAACAGAACTGTATATTCATATAGAAGATTTCATTACAATATATAACTTAAGCTTCATAAAAATGTCCCACTAGCCATTATGCATTATTAAAAATGTCCCACTTGATGTCACAAATACTTGCCATGTCCCAAAATGCCAAGCTTCATCTTTTTACTATATAAAAATACTATTTTACATGCTAAAATTACATAAAAACGTTCCACCAGCCATTGTATTATGAAAAACATCCCACTTGATGACACAAATACTTTACATGTCCTATTACATGTTGTACTTGCATAAAACCCAAAGCTTTGTTTTTATACTTAAACTATATAAAAATGCCCTAATAGATGCTTAAATTGCCTAAAAACATCTTGCTAGCCATTATGCATTATGAAAAATGTCTCACTAAATACCCCACTAAAGTTTAATATGTATAATAAGTAGGTATGCATTAATAATTAACTGCAGTAGTATTACCAGTTAATACTATATCTAATGTTAGGTCCCATTTTTGTATATATATATTATATGAATACAGTAGAGTATGTAGTGTGAGCAGTAATCTATGGCATGGCATATAAATATATGCTATACTATAAAGGTAGTGGCTATTTGTGTTACAATGGAACTACTTGCCTAATATGACAATAAATTATATTTAAATAGAACATCATAAACATAGGTACTTAAAACAGTTAGATATATTTTTGAGTAGTGTTTTATGCCTAGGTGCTACTTTTAAAAAATTAAATTGTTCAAATAAACAATTGATAATA
>JAYRBW010079962.1:0-23849 GCA_036023295.1 Invenusta paracnida | reverse complement strand
ATTATGATGCTAGTAGCATCGAAAGCTCGGGCCTTCTATTAAAAATATATTTATTTTAAATTTAAGTGGTTTTTCAAGAATATGACTATTGACTCGAGCAGATGCACAGACACAGACTAGATGCAAAATTCTATCAGAAACAAGCTTAAAAAAATAGCTAATGACAGTGATACACGAAATTGTGCAACATCTTTGTGCTTAGGCTGTTTTATTTCTGATGAAATTAATGATATTTGAAGGCCAAGTATTTTCAGAAAGATTTGCAGCTTTTATCATCAGATGCTCTAAGGAGAGATTTAGGTATCAGCTTATATAATATGTTGGTCTGTCCATCTCTCTGTGCAACTGGATGAAAATGTAATATTTGGGGAGAGAGGAAACTCCAGAAAGACAGCAGAACTACCAAAAAGATTACTTTGCATTATATTTTAAGAAAATGGTAAGCTAACAATTGGGGTACAAAGGTGTATATACTAACCACATGAAAATGTAGGTAAGTCCACTCATTACAATACAAGAAGATGATAGTAGTTACAGAAATAATACTTCAGTCTTATTTAGTGTATTGATATTTATTGGAATTATTGCTCTCATTTATTGTAAATAGATAAAGCTGAAACTTACATTTTTATAATTTATTTCCAGTTAAGAATTTATGTTTTTATAATCTGAGAAAAATAGGGTGAAACATCCATAAATTACAGTTTTGTTCAATTTTGTAGTGCAGAATTCATATCTGATATTTAAATGATCCACCAGATTTCATAGAAATCTCAAACACACTGGAATAAGCAATGAGAAACAAATTTCATGAGCTTTTGAAATATCTAAAATAAAATACATAATATAAATGTTGTGTTATTCATAGAAAGTGTTAAAATTTTTATTTTTTAATGAATAATTATCTTTATACTTGCTTGGTATAAATAGATAACATTAACTAAGAACAAAATCATTACAAATTAGTCACAGAAATAATTAAAATATATATTGTATTGTGAGTGCTTAAGAACAGCATATATATATATATTCTTTGACAGATGAACTTATTCCAAATATTTGTGAATGTCAATGATGTAATGTTCAAATGACTTTTTAGCCATCAAAGACTGGTGATTGTTTCCTTGATATCTATCCATTGTTCTATCAGTAGAATAAAGTGTAAGGTATATAATATAGTTTTTACAGTTGTAAATATACATTACTAATGCTTTTAAATGAAAAAAAGTGATAGTTGTTACAGTTCTAGTAATTTCAAAAGTAGGTCAACTATGAATAGAATATAGATTTTCACACTTTTTATTATCTCAATGAATAATCAATTGTCCCTTTTACCTTGAGCCTGTTGAGATACTTATAGCATTTGACATGAAACATATCACCACTTTTTCCTTTGTAATCATGTTTGCAGCATTTTCCTCTTCTTTCTTTTGGCTTTATTATTCGATAAAGGAATAATTTAATGACTGTTTCTACTACAGCCTTCCTTTTTGTTGGAGAAGCAGGTAAAGCCTTTGTCACATGTGAAACACTTTAAGATTCACTTTGTGGTGTGCTAAATGCTGACATCTGATTGTCTATAGCCTTTGTCACATGTGAAACACTTTAAGATAAACTTTGTGGTGTGCTAAATGCTGACATCTGATTGTCTATAGCCTTTGATACATGTGAAACACTTTAAGATAAACTTTGTGGTGTGCTAAATGCTGACATCTGATTGGCTATAGCCTTTGATACATCATTCTTCTCCCTTTGTCCAAACATTCGAGCAGACTTTTTTGTCAAGTTTTTTACATGCTGAGTCTGACCAGTTCTCTTTCTATAAAGATGATGTATTTTCTCTTTATCTTTTTTGTAAATTGGCTTAACTTTAAGATGTTGACAATATAAATTCTGTTTTTCTGCTTGTGACAAAGGCATGTTGCTAGAAATTCAAATAAAAAATTAACTTTGCTTGTCTGTAACAATTTATTTATTTGAAATTTAAATTACCTGTTTTATAGTTCAATAATATCGTTTGTTCATTAGAATAGAAAATAACTGCAGATATAGTATTAATGACCCATCCATAGGTATGACTCTCAATAAAATAATCTAACTTTTATATTTTTAAGATAACACTCATTAAGAAAATTTACCTTAAATTCTACAAAAAATATAAAATTTAAATTTGATTAAAAATACATAGTTTCATATTATCTATAGAATAGATACTAAATGTTGTACAAAAAGAATAAATCATATAAATTATAGTAATGCTTATTATTATCAAAAAACTAATTTTGAATTGATAATTCTTCAACTCATAATACATTGATGCATCTGTACCTGTTTTAAACTATTCTTTGTAATTCTAACATTTATTAAAATTTATGAATTAATATCAGATTAAAATACACTGCAATAAAATATTATGAAAACATTACCCAAAATTTATAAAATATAATTTTGTTCAAACATGCTCATAATATAAAAAAATTATTTTATTACATTTATAAGGTTAAATAAAGATTACAATAAATTAATATATGCTTTGAAGACATATTCTAACTTATAATTTCAACTATCCATGTTAACTATCACTCAGATTTATTGATAGACATGTGATATGAATTATAATTGGTTAAAATAATTATTTAAGTGGTAAATCTAGCTTGTGATTTGATTGGTCAGAGACATGTCATCAATATTAGTGTATAAAATTGGACAGAATTAAAATAATATATTGCATGAATATATATTCTAAATATTTCTATTTGAATTATGGATTATAAATATAATTTATAAATAGCAACATTTTTAAAATTTAGATTTTGCTTTAATTAAATTTTAATTGTAAAGATCTAATTTATATAGAATTTGTTCTAAATAATAATAAATAATAAAATTATATATTTATAGAGCGCATTAAATCCAAAGATGTCAAATGCACTAAGAGAGAGAGAGTAAGTTTATAAAGAATGTGTAAATAAAAATGTTTTAAGTTGAGATTGAAATCTACTAGAATTAATGGTGGAGCAAGTTTCTGAGTCAATAGAGTTCCAGAATTGCGGTGCTGTGATTGAAAAAGCACGGTCACCAGTGCATCAGGTTTTGGCAACAGGAATGTGCAGAAAAGGTGCTAAGGACTGACGAGTGATTCTCCCGGTGGTCTAGTTTCAAACAGTCACTCAGGTATTGAGGTGCACGACCATTTAAAATGTTGTGAACCAAGATGCACACTTTGTATGCTATTCGCTTCTTGATGGGTAACCAATGAAGTGTTGCCAGAAGGGGT
The DNA here is from genome assembly GCA_036023295.1 of Invenusta paracnida. Lineage (NCBI taxonomy): Eukaryota > Metazoa > Platyhelminthes > Proseriata > Coelogynoporidae > Invenusta > Invenusta paracnida. The sequence goes on along the minus strand of JAYRBW010079962.1, from coordinate 20,572 downwards.
TCGGATGGGGCCAACCATGGCGATCCAGTAACAAGTCGAGCCGCAGCGTTCTGAACACGTTGCAGACGGTTCAATTCTCTGTTAGGTAGGTTGGAGTAGATTGAGTTGCAGTAGTCTAGACAGGACGTGACAAAGGCATGGACTAGTGTTTTGATCGAGTCAAGTGAAATGTACTTTCTTAAGCTGCATATTTGTTTTAGCCAGAAATAGCATGTTTTACAGTTGTCAGTTATTTAGACACATTTTTGGCAACAAAACTATCCTGTCAGCTTCTACATAACCCTTTAACTTGGATGTTTCATACGCCAATTTAAAACCTTTTCAACTGCCTTCAATTATATTCTTTTCTGCCATAAAGATTGATGCCTCAGCAACAAGAGACATTTCTTATTTTGCTGCCTGTGATAAGCTCTGTCCTGAGAGCTCTCTGAACAGTCACATCAGATTCCAGACAAATAGTAGTACTAGCTTCTTTGATTTTTTTGTGTTTTTGTTCATTCTCTTTTAAATGGGATAGATGTCTCTTTTTATCCATGTATTTGAACTAGATTTTTCATTTTACTTTTTCAACAATATTTTCCTTCTCCTCATTTGCTATTTTCTATTTCAGAAATGTTGCATATTCTGACTTTGCCTTCAATCTCATGTCAAGCAATTGAATTGAGATTTGGAAAATTCCTGTTGTCTTCTTTGTAGAAAGTAGATGCAACTGTATATAGTCATAGTTTTGAAATCAAATTCGCAAAGTACACATACTAAACATTTTATTTTGTTAATCTATGCCAATAGCATGCATTTTGTCAAAAATTCTCTCAGCATTGGCATTTCTATGGAGCAGAGTAGAACAGACTAAGGAAATGAGTGAAAGAAAGGGGAATGACTGAGCTCCAGAATTGGTCTTTATTTGTTGCACTCTTTACCAGTATTCTGCCATTGTGGTACTAGTTGTCAGGGTAGATTTAGGTTGGTCCTTCATCAAATGTAATCTTTGTACTTTTTCAGTACAGAGGTCATCTATTTTCTAAGTGGGAACAATAATTGACAGATGTCTTGCTATATATACCACAAATTTTTCCTTTAATTCCGCTTTTGAGAAATCTAAGAACTGCATATTATTGAAAAACAGCTATAAATTTTGTAATACATCTTTATAAAAAAAAAAACAGGTCCCACTCAATAATTGCAGACTCACAGTTTTGAATAAATAATCACACTATAATTATAATTGCAGCTGGTAGCAACACTGCTATTGTGTCTATATAATGTAATTGTATTTATATAGAAGTAGATGTTATGTATGCATTTTACATTCTGTATGTGGTCTCTAATGACAAATAATGTATGTTTAGTATATTTTATAGAAGTGTTCCCCATAATGGTACTTAACCTATTATTATTCTAGACAAAGGCATAAATTCTCAATTGTGTTTACCACATCGTCTTTTTATTTCGGAAGCCATTTAATCAATTTGCAGTATTGATTTGTAATTAATTTGGAAGCAGTAAATTGATTTTTCTGTTTTGATAATATCCGGTAAAAATGACTGCTCATATAATAATTTTGGTATGAGATTTGTTAATGTTCTTTTTGGTGTAATCAAATTTAATTAATTTGATTAATTCATTCAAATGGTTTGAATTTAAATTATCTCTATGGCTTGCCAAATTTGAGAATAATTTTGGCAAGAACAATGTATTATTAGGTCAAAGACAGACCTATTATTGCGATTCAGTGTTGAGATAATTGCATAAGTGAAATACCATCTAATTATATATTAAATATAATTCAGATTAAAGTTATTTGGTAGCTTACTAGTATTATTAGTAGTTTTTATTATTATGTTAATATTGCTAATAAACATTTGATTAAATCAGCTTTGTGTTTTTCTTGATTTGATTTGGACAGAAATTATCTGACATAATATTAAACTAGTGTTTGTTATCTTACCAAATTATAAGATCACTATTGCTAGTCAAATATAATAATGAGTGTTAGCATATAAAGTAATAATCTGGTAACCTATTTTGGTAACCTATTATATTTTGGTAACAGAAGTAAATAATTAAAATGATTTGTTTCATTTCCATATATTCCCATAGATTGTTACAAATTTCACAAGAATGTCAAAACTCACAGATTGAACTATTTTTTTATATCCATTAGCAGTTTACATATTATAACATTTTAAAAGTACTGCCATAACAAACAGTGCACTGTGCAGCACCTGGCAGTAGACTCATCTGATATTTAGACATTTTTTGTAACTTATCATTAGATGTGTCTAACAGAACCATCATACTACTTTTGTCTGACAGTTATTGACATATACTGTTAGTGTTAGACACTTTTATGTCTGACTGTTAGTATTTTATCATTTGACAAATTGGTCTGACATTTAGATGATTTTTTGGGGTGCTTTTTGTTATTTGCCCGCATTTTAAAAATATATAAAAAAAAACATATTTACTCTCATTTATATAAATAATTATATTTCGGTATAAAAAATATAAATATAAAAAAGTATAAAATGTATACAAATAAGAAAGAGTTACTACATGAGCAGCTAAACACACGGATACACCTGCCATATGTGACACAGAAGATTTTCAAATGGATTATGGTTAATAATTATTTTAACAATTAAAAAAAATTCTGGTGAATAATGAAAATAATTATTTGTATATAAATAATAAAAATGATTATTTGTATATAATAATAAAAATTGAAAATTATATTTTTATATATTTTATAAATCAGGGTAAATGCATATTTTTTAATCAATTTTAAAATGTGGGTAAATAGCTAAAAAGCGTCTTTTTTTGTAGTGCATGCTTAGTCAGGGCATAGTGGTTACAATATAGTTCAGGGTGACCATACTAATTCGAAAATAAAATATGAGCATATTTGAGTATATTTAAAAAAAATTCAAGTATATAATCTTCATCTTGAAAATGCAAAAGAAGTGTTTAACACAAATGAAAATATATTCAAAAATTTGTGAAACTAAAAAATTTCATTTATTATGTTGAATTAGTGAAAATAGTAATACATTGTAAAAAATACAATGTAGAATTACATTAGTTTTGTGCCATTTATATAAATGTTATAATGGTGCACACAGTTTAAGCAATTTTTAATTTTAACATTTTCACAAGATCACGATCAAGTACTGGTAAAAAATGTACATTATTGTTTTAGTCATAACAAATGTCAACTACTTTTCCTAAAAACAATAACAAAACTATAATAACATAAATGTAACAAATCCAATTGAGCCTATGAATAAAAAGCTTTCACAATATCACGATCAAGTACTGCTAGAAAAATGTACATTATTGTTTTAGTCATAATGTTTACTGTTAATATCCTTTTGTCGTGGGATTGAACATTGTACTTCCAATATTTTTCAAGATCCTAGATCACTAATTAACATAACACATGTCAGTCGAAAACTTGTATGTTTTGGTAAGCAAACTTATACTTATTATAGTTTGCCATTGAATTCCATAACGATTTAAATTCAGAGTTACCTCCTAGTCTTTGCCTGAAGAGGCAGATACCCTAAAAGGCAGTAGGGAGATTTGGATTTAGAGATAATTTCTTTTATCCTGAATGCTGAGTATAGGCTTATGGCTGGACAGGAAACAGGTCATTCAACTAATGAGAAGGACCAGGTCTACCAGTAGGGGAGAATGTACCTAATATATGTATTCACTACATAAAAACAACAGTCTACAAAGTACAATTTCACAATGAGTTAATATTAATTAGCAACATCTCTTCACATAATATTGCCATGTCTAAATATTAATGTCTTAGTAAAACTGCAAGCAAGCCAGAAAAAAATGTGAGATGAAAATGACAATTAATAAAATGAGAATCGATTGTTCAAACACTACTGCACAGTTATATGTTACGAAAAAATCAAATTTATCCAACTTTTATTGTTAAAGAATAGGGCGAAAATACAATTATTTTCAAAGACCACATGCACCATTTTTTTATTTTCATTAAAAAAATCAAATACATTTTGAGTGTAATACATTAAGTGTAAAAGTTGATTAATTAAATTAAAATGTTTTCTTAAATAACAGAAAATTTATATCAAGTACTAACTAGACTATAAAAAATGGCATGAATCGTTTTTTAATTCTAGGATAAATAAGAAAATTCGAGGATAAACATAAAATTTGAGTATATTGGAGTATATTCCAACATAATTTTAAAATTCGAGTATATTCGAGTATATGAGCGAATTTTGAGGATATGTGGCCACCCTGTTGATAAATTTGATGAGCATCGTATAATATCGCAAAATCTCTCAAAATTCCTATTGTTATTCTTATCACCAAAACTTTGTTTAATTCTCAACAATGGATAATTATCTGGAAATATTTCATATTAGTTCATAATCCTTTTTTCGTGATGATCGTACTGATATTAGATAATGTAATAAGTAACCAAATGGATACCCTCTATCGGTGCTATACATAACATTTGGAAACACAATGTGGACAAATAAAATATAGCTGAATACGCTTATACCCAGCCAGTCAATCACAATTAAGTTTGTCAATGACATACCAGTAAAATTTCGCGCTGTTCAATTTAATTTATTTATTCTATTTAGTTTCCATGTAGTGAAAGGCTGTGTGTAACTGTATATATTATAAACAGATTTCTCTTCTCACAGTTTCACAGAATGATTTTAAGAATTTCAACAGTTTCTTCCCTAATAGGTAGTGATTCGTGATTAAACGAATTCAACGTGAACCATTAACCCGAATTAGTTACTGAACAGCTCATATAGCCACCGAGTTTAGAGATATAGCCCCAGATTGCGAGACTCGTCCAGTTATCCAAGACATAGTTCAAATGAAACAGTGCTAGCTAAGTCACCTTCGGTGTTTACAATATGTGAAAAGAGGGAATAGTTGTTAAACAAGCGGGTCAAAACAAAGGAATAATATTAAATAAAGAAGCAATATATACATTTATATCTTATAATACAATGTTACCGAAGATCATGTAACAAATGTGGTACATTTTATGAAGTTTTCAGTATATTACAAATACTCTTACCTTTTCAATATTCCAAAAAGTCGGAAATTTGTAAGTTGATCTCTAAAATGCATATTTAGATTTAGATTTAAGTATATTTATACTTATAATATATAATCTTTTTTAAGTATTCATAATAATAACAATCAATATGATTTTTTTTTAACAGATGCATCTAGTCCATATTTTCATTAAATTCCTATTTTATTAAGTGTAAAAAATATATATAAAAACCATATTTATAATTCAATATTTATTTTAATTAGTATACACATATGTTATTAGTATTAATACGAAACAATAATATCTTTATCTGTACATTTATATCATTATATCATGAATTATAATAATACACGTAAGATATATAATGATTTTGTAAGTAACTCACATAATCTGGGATCCACCAAGGCGGTATGCAAAAAATCTACAATGGTAAAACATTAAAAGGGTACTAAACGGATGATTACATTTAAATATTTTTACAATCTGCTTAACTCCCTTTCAATAGAGCTGCCAAAAGATATGACCTGATCTTTTTATAATATAATTGAGTGATATAAATGTAGATGTTTGCTACGTAAAAATTTATGAATTTAATTTTCTGCAGAAATAATACATGAAGCATATTATAGGGTAGAGCATAATAAGTACGATACTATTACAATATTATTATCAGACACACACATAATAAGTGTATATAACAATACTCACAGTAAAATAAGTAGCACAATTGTAATGATGGAGGTAATAACAACTCCAATTGTATATTTTAGTTTCCAACTAGTTTTGGATTTTGATGCTATATAACAAAATACATTCAATTAATTTTCTGTATTAATAAATTATTCAATATAATTTACATTGCTCGTATAGTACAGAAAACACATGTATATATATAGAAAACCTATTTGTAAAACATAATCCATTTGATCGGCCCACAGTTTATGTCCCTTAGGTAATATTTAATACTATAATCGAACGATTCTGTTAAATTTACACAATTTTCATATATTGATTTATTTCATCAAATGTCTTTATAAGAAGCATTAGTGATTAATAATTATGAGCAAAACATTTTACGGGCGATTATTATTATACATGCGTTTACATACAGATGAATAAATGCTCTTATATATAATAAATAAATATATTGTTTATAAGAAGAACCTATTTTATAAAGTGAGTAGCATGTATGATAAACGGAATGTAATTAATGATAATTTAGTTATCTTCCAAATATATATAGTATTCGAGTATTGAATTTTTGAGTTATACATATTTATTTTATTTTATTTTATCTCAGATATACATATTATATATTTATGTATATTAATAAAGTAAATGTGTAAAGATATGTAAATTTTTCCAGTTGATTTTTTTTCTCTTAAAAATCTTAAATATGTTAATATTGTGAATATTTATTGTAAGTTATAATTTCAGCTTTTGTATATATATATATGTACAATAATAAATCAAATAGCTAGGTATAATTCAAAAGTGTAGTCTATATTTTGAAATTGATTGCTATATATACCTATACTGAAAAAATAAGTGTGTCAGTAGACACATTTTACAAAAAGAGTGTGTTGCAGAGAACCTAAGTGTGTCTTGTGACACACTTTTCTCTACTGATTTGACACATACTTTCCGTTTTCATTAAAAAGTGTGTCTTAAATGTGTTATCTGACACAAATGATCTTCTACCAAGCATGTGTCTACAAACACACCTTGTAGTATTTATCAAAGTGAGTTATCTGACAAAATGCATAATCTAAAACCGTTCATATTTCAGATAACACATTTAGGACAGATAATAGTGAATGCTATGTCAAATCAATTAAAAAAGTATGTCACAAGACACATTTATAATAAGGTTGTGTGCCACACACATTTTACAAATATGTCGATATATTAATTTTTTTAGTGATGAACAAAATATGCATTTTATCAATAAAGGATTTACATATATTCATATTACACATACATACGTCCCATTTATTTTTATATATTTAGTTAAACTGGATAATTGCCTATGGGATTAAATTGACTCGCTACAATTAAATAATAATTTTGATTTCTCAAATTGTAATTATTTGTCAGATATATTATACTCGTACATATATACATCGAGTTTGGGAGAGGGGGTCACTAGAAGTAGTACCATTCCTTGGGTTGCTTGCAATGTCCAAGATTGGTCTTCATAGACTCCAGCAGCGCATGAAACGATGTGGCTCTAATAGAATTACTTCAAGATCTCCCAAGAGCTGATCTCTTAGCCTTTATGTGATGAAGACTGTCGATCGTGGTGAAGAGCCACATCCTCCTAGAGGTTTCCCCTGGTTTCCCCTAGAGGGGCTACTTCGATAAACATGATCGTCTGTGGTGGCGAATGACAATGGATCGTTATCTCAGCTCGACAGATTTTCCGCTAGGTAAGCAGGAGCATACCTTCTGTTTTGGCTAGGGAATACAGCCCAAAGCTAAGAACTATTGCACTCTAGAAGGACTCGCGAGTATAACTAGTTTTATTCAGCGATTGAAAGCTAAGCATGACGACACAACAAAATAATTCTCCATCCCGCATCGTCCGTTGCGTGATCAAACAAGGTTCTTCAGTGAGCAATCAGGCTGAAGTCGAAAAATCTGCGCTTGATTGCAAACTCAACCTTCTCAAAGGTAAAAGAAATGTGCTTATTTCTACCTTCAAAGCTAGAACTATCAAATCCGACGACAAGAAAAATGAGCTAGTAGCAGCTGCTAGCAAATATAACATTAGAATTTACATGTTTTGTATCCAAGAATATAGGATTTTTCATGAAGATGATGATGAACTGAAATATCATAAAATGGTAAAAAATGGATTCTAGTGACTACTTCTGCTGGGAAAAATAGTATCGGCGCAACATTAGGAGGTGTGGGAATGCTCATAAATCCCAAAGTATTATGATCGTTAAACAAGATAGAATCAGCCAATAATCGTATCATAAGTGCTACTTTCAACGGGAATCCTCAAACAACCATCATCTTTCTGTTATAGTCCAAGAAATATGTCTGAAGATCAGGAAATTGAGAACTTTTATAATCAGTTAACCATCACAGTGAAGCAAATCACCAAGCATAATATGTCTATTATATGCGGAGACATGAATGCAAAAATCGGTAATGAGAACACCAACACTCATAACTTGAAAATTAATCAAAAGGGATAACGTCTAATCGATATGTTGCACGAGTGTGATCTTAGTTATTCAAATATTTTTTTAAATTAAACGCAGAGGTAAAATGTGGACTTTTTCATACCCAAATGAACAAAAAGCACAACTTGACTACATTATTATTATAAATAAAAAGTGGAAAAACAGCGTACTAAATTCTGAAACATATAACACCTTCAATACGATAGATTCAGACCATCGAGTTGTCATGGCAACAATTCATCTTAGTCTGAGGGAAAACAAAATAAATACTAGCAATCAAATAAGTATGACTGGAGCAAACTTAAAAGTGAATAAAAAATAAAAAATAAATATATACCATTGACGTAAGAAACAAATTCCAGATTCTACAAGATGAATGTGATACTCCTGACTCAGCTGACACCACCTATACAAATTTGATTCATGCAAATGATGATGCGACTAAGAAGTGTATACCAACAAAACCTAAAATGAAAAAACGCGTACCATGGAAAAACAAAACCATAAGACAAAAGAGAGTACTACTCCTACAAGCACAAATAACTTCCCGGGAAATAGGTAAGGAAGAGCACATTAATAACGTAAAGCAAGTCAAAGAAGAACAAAAACAGTATATCTTAGAGAAAACAAAGGAAATTAATAATGCTACTATTAAAAAGGCAGTCAAGTTGGTTTGGCAAGTTGTAAACGAAATGACGGGAAGGAAGATCTCTAATACTGCTATACATAAAGTCAAAACTATCCAAAACCCTTTAAAAAATAAAGTTCGCCACTTTGAATAGACTATGTTTCACTAATTATAATTAAATAAATTGGTAAATGAAAATATTTACTTGAATTGGAAAAAATCTATATTATACTATGTCTGTAAAGTTTTCTTTTTAATAATGCTGTATATTTGAATTTTAAAATTAATATTAAATTCTGATTATTATTTTCTTTTTCAATTGTTTATACTATATAACCAATCTATCTTGATATCGTAAAATAAATATTTACGGTACCTTTGAAATTTTCGCCTATATTAGGAGCAGTGGTCGGTTCCTCCGTGGATGTATCGGGTTTAATAAGCTTTCCATCTCGAGATTTTGTTGTTCTCGTTTTAACTTCTGATACGTGTCCAAAGTACGTTTTTCCATTAACTGATTGAACGGTTGCTACTTTATAATAAAGAGTTTCATAGTTGTGTTTATTTTCATAAACATACTCTATAATAAAAAGTAATGATGTGTAAACAAATATATAAAGTCGAAAAACAATCGAAACAATTGAAAATAAATTAAAACAAATAATATCTATATTCCCGGATGGGCAATTGGGCAGCTATACAGGTGAAAAAAGAAATGGTAACTTAAATAAATTATTTATTTAAATTGAATTAAATTGTATTTTATGAAGTGGTGAGCAAAAATGTAGCAACTAAGTTATAACTTAATTTTTAATCCATTCAAAATTTTATCAAAATATATATTTTATTTGTTCTGATCAGATAAAACATATTGCCTAATTCTATTAAGGGATAAATATACCATGTACTGTTTCAAATATTGGCACATTAATAGTAGTTTCTTTTTAAATGCCTGTTATCATTCAAATAAAATAGTACGACCTGCTTTATGCAGTATACTTATTATTGCATTATTTATATGTTATATCCATTTGTTTTAATGTATGTATTATAATTAATTCCCCATATATGGTTTACAATATGTATGCAAATGTTATTCATATGTATAATCTTAATTTATTTTATTTATTCATTAATTTTTTTAGGGCGCTTAACTACTGCCCCATCCCCTTTCTTTTCCGATTAAAATATTGCAATGCCATATTAAATTATTTGTCATCGCATATAATACTGTTTTTAATAGCAATCTAGTTGAATGTTGTTTTATTTTGTGCTGTTCAGTGCAATTAAATTATATATTAAAGACACGGTTTAAAATTTAGAAAGTGAAAGTAAAAAATAAAAGATATTTGTTAACACCACTTTTAATTCACTTTACCAGCGTTTGATTAATCCTATTACTTTAAATCTTGGAATCTCAGAATGGGATATTATCTAATTTAATAGTAACACAATATATAAATACTGAAACATTGATCGTGGGTGACAACTCGTTTTAATATCGAGAGATGGAGAAGAACAAGATAAGAACAATAAAATATGGCTGAAACTTTGGTTTTGATCTTTGCAACACTATTTTATTAAACTAAAATCAGCTTATACAAAAAATGATTACTAATATTATGTACTTCATTAAAATATAACTTACCGTCATCATTAATATTAAACGTAGGAGAGTTTGCAAATAAATATGGCGTAACGATTAATATAAAACGTGCCTGGTTGCATTTCTTTTTGTCCCGTTTGAATAGGAATTTATAGTTTTCATCGACACTTTTGATTTCTATTACTGTTAAAATGTGCATAATGATGAATTATGTATGAGTAAAATATATGCGTAAGAGTAAATATAAATACTATTAGTAAATACATATAATTTACATGATTGAGTATATAAAATTTACTTATACTGCTATATAAATAGTTTTACGATTGTCATTCAAAATTTTGTATACTGTATTATAGTAATTTATGTAATTGTAAAATATAACGTTTAAAATGAATTAGCCATCATTGTAAAAAAACTTTGAAATCTCTATATGATTAAAATAAAGTATAAATTTTGTTAAATATTTTCTATAATAAATTACATTATCATATTATCATATTATATATTTTGTAGTGTATATATCAAACTATTTCTACTTTGTAAGAAATACACTTCATATAATATATTTATGATAATATAATAGGTAGTAATTGTATTTTGTTTAAAAATATAACGTATAAAACATTTCGCTTTCAAACAAAGCAGATTTTCTTTTTTGTTACCTTTGTTACTTTATTATTTTATATATTATATTTAGTCTCATTAATATTTCATAATAATAATATTATTATATTTAAGTTTTTACATGCAAAATCGTGCAAAACATTTCAAATGTGCATTGAAACAGACACCAAATATGTATCTAATCAAATTATTTAATTCCCTACATGTATCCATTACAATTTAGAATATTAATTTTACAACTAATTATAAATCTCAAATAAAATATAATTATAATCAAATGACCCGAGACAATTACCTAAGTTATGAACCGCATTAAAGACAGTTAACTACAGTTACGATATTATTAAAGCTTAAGCAACAGATCTCAGATTGATATCCATTGTGAAAAAGACACGGATATTCATTGCAAAAAACAGACTTAGAAAATAGATTAAGAAAAATATTTAAAAACTGCTCTAATTCGAAACTATTAAGCGAAATAAGTAGACTCTAAGGTATAAAATGTTAAGTTAAACAGTAACAACCAATAATTATATTACTTAACTAAATCTTACTATAACGACAAAGTATTACAGGATCATAGGATTTTATACACCTTATAAGCAATATGAAATATGTACTGTTATTTAATTCGTAAATCGTTAATGGTAATATTTTTAAATCCTAATACAACCCCGACAAGTAAAAATGCCTTTTTGTTTATGTTTTTCGATTATTATGAAACAAATATATAAAAAATATTAATTAGCTTTATTTATGCAATTACAAAACATGTTAACGATGCATAGGATAACTAAACATGAAAATTAATTAGTTCCGTAACAGGGTGTTGCAGTTCAGGTATACCATATTCTTGCTTAATGTTTCAAGTCTAGATCATTTCAACTAGCATGATTACATTTAAAGTCTATATGCATACTTTATTGTAAGCATTTACTGTTTTGCGGTTACTAAGTCGATATGACTACAGATAATGTTATAAATGAACGGTGGATATTTTCCAGTAAGGCGCTATACATTACAATTGGAAATACAATTAGTACAAATCCAATATAACATCTGCCATATTATATTTTCACTAATCATGATCTAGCATGCAGAAAATCAATGACTATTTGATTAATAAATTGATTATTACTTATTATTTAGTACAGTCTTGTCAATACCATCTTGTCATTACAGCGTATTCTATGGTTAGGATAAATAAAGTACGTATTCTATTATTTACATTACTTCCTCTGCATAACTACTAATACAGTGGTATAATATGTTAATCACATATCTTATGTGGAGACATTTTGTATGCATGGTAGGATACAATTGTTCAATTTACATAATAGGTAATAATAACTACTTTGGAATGATAGCAGCATCAATTTTAGTCATTTCAATAGATATTCTGTCCTTCAAAATCATCAAGTGTTCTCGGCCTGGTGTTGAAAACAACCATTTGAGATTTCCTCAGAGGAACACAACGAGTGCAGTTAGGTATGACAATCTTGGTGGCCACATAATGACACATTACCTTCATAACCAGTCTTGAAAAATTTCTCATCAAGAGAATTGCTTGCACACATTCACAACAAAGTGCGGTGGTGCTCAATCTTGCTGGAGCCATAGTTGTTGATGTTGTATTAGTGGTAACTCATCGAGAATAGGCACAAGAACATCTTGAAGCATGACTAGTACGACTATTTTGAGACATGTTCAGCAAAGAAAAATTGATCAATAACTCGATTTTCTCAAATTTGCCAACTGACGCCAAATCCGTGGAGCAATTTGCATATTGAAATCGTTCTTCCGGTAAGGATTGCTATACCACCAGTAGTGATAATTATGCCTACTAACTTATGAAGACCAATAAAACATGGCTTTATGTATATTTATTGATGTCATACTCGCATTATTTATTTGATTGATTTTTTTCATATCAAATTAGTCTTATTGTCTGTGACTTTTGAAATTAGTTGAATAATATAAGAATACAAGTAATAAAATAAGTTAAAACACATTCAGCACACTACGCATGTGTTCCAAAATTATTAAGGTATTAGTTTTTATGGTATAATCTTTTTCAAAAATTTAGATTACATGATATTTTTGTGAACTTTAAAAAATAGCCAAGAAAATGAGCTTTATTTAAGTTTTAAAATATAAATTTAATATTTTTGGTTGCGAATTACGATATATTTTTTTTGTTCATAATATGCATTTTTGTCTTCATACGTAATTTTTGTGAGTTTTCACGCATATTTATATATTTACAGTTTAAAAGATTGTAACTCGGATTTTGAACAAGGCTTCTTATCCTTGCAATTCATACTAATATTGTAGAATTTTTTAATTCGTCGAAAACAATGCTACTGCACCATCTAATTACTACTCAATTATTTTCATCATATGAAAAACATTTGTGATACTAAAATAAAACATCATTAACAATGCGAGTCGACAAATCTTTTATTAATAAGATATATAGATTAATATTTAACGTTATAGCTAGAATTTAGTCAGACAACATAATATCATAGTGGCACATAGAAATATGGTACATTCTGACATATATAAATATACAGACATCGATTTCTATAATAAATTTAAAAATAATATTATGAGTATGTATATCAATACATATGAGTATATATTTACCTGCCAATAAGTGACAAGAAGCATCATGCCATGATGTCCAAGCTAGTTTGGGTTCTCCAAATTCTTTACTTTCAAATAATTGTAGTCTAACTTTATAATCTTGCTTCTTCTCAAAGTCAACTCTATCTATTTTATATTCTAAAATATAAAGTTATAACCATATACATATGTGTACACATATTACTCATATATATATGTATACTATCTAATGAATAAAAATAATAACCGATAAAATAGAACGGTTGAAAATACGATTGCAGTTTTGCCATACAATAAACAAGTAATGTACTACTTACATAATAACTTGAAGCTATAGATAAAAGATAAAGTAATGTAAAAGACAAATTTTATTTAATTGTTCAAAAGTCTTTTTAAAAAGAGAGAAGAGTTCTTCAGCTGGCATATGATGACTCCAAACAATAAGTTACTTTTGTGGGAAGCTGACACTCAATGTAAATTTAAATGGACGTTACGAACCGTTTACTTTTTTCTTTATTGAAGATATTTGGAGTCGTAGTCTTCATTTTCTTGTAGGCTACCGTTATTTTATCCTCTGGTCTTAGTCTATATTCCATAAAGAAATTTATATTATTTTTCTTTCCTTGATACTCAGATCTTGCACAGCGACTTCACTAGCTATTCACTTCTGCTGATCTCTACATACTTACCAAGGATGTTTCGCTCGCAATTATTTCTTCTGTATTTCAAACCTCCATCTCAATCCTCTTCGTAATCTTTCTTTCAACCAAACAAAAAGATATGCAGTTAAAAGCTTCTAATTGACCTGAAGAAACGTGTGTGTGTGTTAATCGGTTGAGAAGATCACTGCCTGCCGTTGACAGGTCTATAAAGAGCATTTGAGAATCAGATATTTAGCATCTCCTACCGTCTTCACGTCACATTGACTATCTTAATGATTCTGAAGAGGTCTTCAGGAGGTGGGGACACCTTTGGTTCTTAGGCGGTGGATTATCATTACCATTACCCTCTTTTTCTTCTTCTTCTGGACCATCTTAACAAAGTTAGGTGGCTGGGCCCTGTTCGCGCCCAATTATCTCAACGTATCGAAGTATTATTTTGGGGAATTTGAATATGTAGTCACTCTCGTCCGTGTCGAGAAGCCTTCTGCGGTAGAACTCCTACCGGGGACACTTATGAAGTAGGTGTTCGACGTCTTCAATCGTCCCCTCATCATATTCTGTATAGTTTGGATTATCCGCTCTGTCGATGCTGTGAAGATAATTTTGTAGGATGGGGTATTTTTCGGTCCTTAGTTGGGGGATGAGGACGCCCACTTTCCTCTTGATATCGTCGGTGTTTGGCGAGTGTTTTTTGCTCTTTTTGTACCATTATGAGTAGGTCGTTATCTTCTTGGCTTTTTCAGCTTTTCGTCTAGTGACTAAAGTTAATGCTTCAACCTCAATTGGGATATCGTCGTGGTTCATACCTGATACTTCATTTTTCGTTTCGTCCGATTCCTCGTTGCCTTGAATATTGAAATGGGAATGGATCCAGTGCATCTCTATCTTCACCCCTTTTATAAAGCTCTAGGCTGATCTTTAAGCTACCTCGTTGCTTCTTTTATTGCTATTGACGCAAACGATCTACTCGAGAGCTGATTTACTATCTGTTAGGAATCTAATGGACCTTCCTCTTTTGTTCGCTGGCGTGTTTTTGACATTACTTATACCGTGTTTGAGGGTTTTGAGTTCAGTGGTACAGCTGCTGGAGCACCAATTTTCTATGGAGATGGCTAGTGTGTCTTTGTCCCGGTTCGCCCATTGAATGATGACTCCTCCGCTCCGCCTCCTCATTCTCCGATCCGTCGGTGTAGATCGTAGCATCCACTGAGTCAAAGTTTTCTGGTATTCTTCCGCTTTGTTTTTGAAAATTTCGACTGCATCCGTTTTCAAGGATCTCCCTCCTGTAGATGCGGCGATGTTGATGTTAATATCTGACCATGGTGGGATGTCTGATCCTAACACTCTTCGTTCTCTTGGAATGTTCTCTTATTTGTCTGTCTTACTGGCTTTTAAACCTAGGTGCCCTTCAGTCAATTCTTCTGGTTCTTATTGGCTATAATATTTCTGATTGGGTCTAGACCTTCATTAAAGTCGCTTCAAATGCTCATCATCCTTTAATTCTGAGCACCGCTAGTTGTTTGATTCTATTGGAACAGTTAGATTTAATATTCTGTTATGTTATTCTTTGCCCAAATTTTTGCAGGGCAATGATGATGTTTACTCGGCGTAGGCTTTGAGTTCATCTTTTGGATTCGGGCGTCTTGGTGCCTGGTTCGTATTGGCAGGATGTACATGTTGATTATGTCGCAGTTATAGACTCCTGTCTCTTAACGCGAGCTCCACACCATTAGATTTTCTCGTCAATACTACTCACAAGCTTCACATGGATATGTTATACTTCCCCTTTAGACACAGTCTCTTTCTCTGAAAAATTGAGTCCTCGTACTCCTTGAGACTGAGTTCCCTCAATTTATGGGAAGTTTCTCTGTAAACTTTGATTGGCCGCACATTTTCCTCGTCTGTGTGTCCCCATCGTGATTGAATAGTATTTTCTTTTTAAGTTGCTTCTGGTCGGATGATGTTGCCAAGGCGCGAACATTTTTTCTATGTAGTTTGTTAGTATTTTAACCCTAAATCCGCTGATGAAGAGGTAACTTATTTTGTAAGTATGACCATTTTCATTTATTTTTATATATTATGATGACGGCCTTTGCTTTTAAGTTTGAGTTATCCCCAATATGGTCACTCCTCCCACACATCTTCTTGAAATCCATATATTTCCAATATATACACTCAGATAAACATAACTATCTGTATAAGCCCATCTTACAGAGACATTTTTTTCTTATTTTTCATTGTTTGTATATGTCTATACTTGGGCAAGCTGTTTCTTGTAGGCTTCCGACCAGTCTAATTATACTGACCAGTCTATTATAATTTCTAAGTCTTAAAAAACTTATCGCAATTTACTGTTAATCTTTCACCTTCCACAAAATCTTACTGTTAACTAGGTAATCAATCGGCTATTCGTTGTAATTTAATAGTAAGAACACAAGGCTGAGTCTAACGACAGGCCTTTCTGAAATGTATGTATGGGACAGCGTCATCTCCGAAAATTACTAAGGTGTACTTGATTCTTCCATACGATTGGAAACCATCATGTGCATATTGAATAAAAGTAGTAGTGTGTTATATACATAGTAGTCATTGAAATTGATTTTGATATATAATTTTTATATAAAGTAAAACAAATATCTATGATAGTAGTAGACTTATAGCTTTTTCTGAATTCTGCATTATTATTGAATAATAGATATAGTTCTACTGCCAAACAGCATATTTGGACTTTTGGGTACCAGTTTGAGCAACCAAGATTATTATACATTTTCTGAAAGCGTATGATCCTAGAATCATTTTGATGTATGATAACCTTCTGTACAGAGTAGCTGTCATGAGATACAGCCATTTTACTAATTTCCTATGTTAAACAATAGGATACATTTCTATGTTTTTGACCCAATTTTCGTGAAAACGAACATTTTCGAGAAAATAAAACTATTATTAATATGTTTGAATAAATTTATGCATATAATTTTGATCCTCTAAGTGTTTTCTACACAATACAAGGGAAATTAGATGGATAAATCCTACTATTTATTTTCTATAAACATTTGAATATTATTACTAAAGCCTATTTTAGGCATATTTTAGCTTGAGAACTAATATTCAAATCTTCATATAAAATAAATAGTATGAACTATTCATCTAATTCCACTTGTATTGCTTAGAAAACACTTAGAGGAACAACATTATATGTTTAAATCTATTCAAACTTATTTATAATAGTCTTATTTTCTCTAAAATGTCCGTTTTCACGAAAATTGGGTTAAAACATTAGAGCTACTCTCTACAGAAGGTTATCATGCATTTATGAAATCCTTAGTATAAGCCCTTTCAAATGATGTATAATAACCTTGGTTGCTCAAACTGGTACCAAAATAATCTTTGGCAGAAGAACTAATAACATTTCCGCAATATATAATACAGTTTTATGTTTAAAATAATGTCTACAAACTTTGCCACAGTATTTATTAAGTTCAATGATTATGGTATACGAATCAGACACTTTAGCATTTTTTCTTATCTTTTAATTGTGGTAAAAATTCTTGCACTGACGTATTTTTACAGTATTTCATTCCTTGTCCATTTTCTATATATTATATCTAGAAGTAAAGCTTTTAAAGTTAACCATTTAAAGTTTTAAACTTTAACATTTAAAGGGTTAATGCCTTCTTTGGTGAGGATCTTGACGATGGTTTTGTTTGAGAAGGCAGCTAACTTCTTGTCAGCATCCTCAGTATTTCCAGTGAGTTCAATTGTGCTTTTGTGTCACTCTTGTCTTTCCATATTCTGATCTCAACAGGATTGTCTCCCTTTTATCTTTTGTTTAATGCAGAAAATGTCTATATACTTGTCTCTTATATAATGATATTTCCTCGAACGATAAGTTCGAGAGTACTTTTTTATCCATTGCTCTCCTTAGGTTACGATTAGTGGAAGACTTTTACAGGTTATAACCAGCGTGTACTCTTACTTACTTTTATTTGTGAGTTTATGAAATCTGTTTCTTTTATTAACAGTGGCCTCAATACTGAGGAAGCACCATAGCTTAGTTTTCACTTGGTTAGACTCCATATTATGTCCATGTCTACGATAGTTTTGTAAATGTTCTGTAGCACTCCCAATATTTAGATGATCTGTAGTGCTAGTTTTTACCATGCCTTACCAGGTGGACTACTCCAATTTCTCACATCCTCTGAAAGGTCTTCCACTGGTAGTTCGGTAGTTCGGGGTTTCTGACCTTATTATTGAATGCAACAATGGAAGGCGACATTGGGAATTTCCAATGTGTTCTTGGCACCTGGTTAACTGTACCGATGGTGTCAGGTAGATATTCTCAGAATGCTTCTCAGACTAACAATGTTGTATTTTCGCCAAAATTTAAGTAAACGTTATCTAAGCTTCGATTACTTAATATAGCAATTTTTTATTCAATTGTGTATATATATGTATGGTTTTCTAATTATAAAGGCATATAAATATATAGGCAGCGTCGTATATTTATTATAATATAAACAAAGTTAGAATTTTAAAATAGTGATAACACGCCAAAATTATGGTATTACATAACCAAATAATGTTTTTTTGTTTAAATTTATATAATATTAACATTACATTATTTTTACATTATACATATATATACGTTTAAATATTTTATTCCAGAGAAAGTTACACAAACTCTATATAACAAATTTGATAAATTATGTATAAATGATAAAATCAATCTGAAAAATATAAGGATAAATCATGTACCTAGTGTGTTTTTTCTTACTGTATTTGAATCCTCGTTCCAGTCTATTTTTACGTATTTAAAACATTCTCCAACAATTTTTTTCCAAGTTACCTTTAAACTTATTTGTGTTATCCATGAAAACGAAACCTCATAGTCATCAGGATCTATGTAGTTTAAAAGATATATAGTTAAAAATTCTTGTAATCTAATAATATGCTCTATTTAAATTGGTAACTTAATGTTGTTATGTTATGTTAAATTGTATTTGTTTGTGAATGTAATGTAAACGTAACATCAACCATTACTTATAATTTAGTAATTCATTCATTGTAATATATCAAATATATCAAATATATTTAATAAATCATCTTTTAATTTCTGAGTAAACCAGTAAAAGATAATTACTGTATCCCACAAAATTATTAACATATAGCAGCAAAAATTACACATGTTTAAGTTATAGACTAAATAAATCGATATTTTAATATAGAGCGACATCGCATAATTAGAAAAATCTGTATTGCAGTGTATATTCATGTTGACGTTAATTAAATCAAAATTTTAATTGTTTTATTAAATATGATGCATAAATATATTAAAGGCCTGTGGAAAAGAAATTTTCTTAGAAATGGTAAGTAAAAAAGGGTGTATAAGACTATAATAAGAGCTGAATTGCGGCATACACATATTAGTCGCAACATACTCGACCTCTATAATTGATTCGTTCTATTTGCCAGAAAGAGCCTAATCTGGATTTATTAGTAATTATTCTGATCATAGACTTTAATTATATCTACTAGACAGAGCACGCGCCTATCAAAGTTAAATTGTGATTTTGATAAACAACAGTATTCAAAGGGTGGCCGTGACAAAGAAATGTTTCAAGTAAAAATGATAATTTTTAACATTTAATATCTTGAATATTGTTTCAAATATAAGCATCTAACTTGGATAACAGATAGAATTTAGATAGCGCTCGTAAGAAAGATGCATTTCCTGGTCATCTCTACACTCCCCATTCCAATAAATCCCAATATAGTACGGTTTCAACCAAGGACATGAACAGTATAAAATAACGCGCACATCTCTCTTAGCTCATTCTGTTTTCTATCTAGCTACTGAACGGTCGTCAGTCCGCGCTCTCTCTCTCTCTCTTATAATGTTGTATAATGGTCGGTGGCGACGTTCACCAATCTACCTCATCTGCTGAGACAAATACTACGGTCGATAGGTACCTCTTCATCAGCATACTGGGTCATGGAAGAAGCCTCATCGTTGGCGACCCAGTTTTCCACAAATTCTTCCGATTATGGATACCAGCCCCCCTCGGAGGAAGCTCCGGCCGGGCCGTCCGACAAGACCAAGCACCAAGAATGGGTTTTTGCTACCCGAGGGCGACATACCGGCCGCCGACCCTCGGGACCTTT